>JAQIXS010000447.1:0-46962 GCA_034700785.1 Rossiulus vilnensis | reverse complement strand
GGGGGGGTGCACACCACATATGCGCACGAATCCAGATTATAAACAGAATAATTAATAGTCTTATGACCGGCGAATTATGTTGTAGAAAGACAATTCGTTCAATCGGGTTTGAATTATGTTTGGATAATGATCCACCATTCACACCAACGAATCGAACCGATAATTGCCTGGAATTATGATCCAATTCGTCTGGTGTGAACGATGTATAAGGGTTGCATTACATTCGGAGTGAGCAATTTGTTTTGTTGAACCCTAAAGTCCGCATATAGCATATTATTAACATCAGACTGATCCGTATTATAATTAGGCATTGTATTTTCGAAACGCTATTTACTTATTAATCTAACGGTATAAAAGCAATTGTTCTGAAGAAACTAATTATTCGAAACCCCTTCATAGACAATTAATACGCGATTACCAGGTATAAAAGTACTAAATGGTTCGTGGAAGAATCTGAAAGGACTTTCAAATAACACTTGTCTTTGAAATGCCAAAAAGGATTTCAATACATGTACCTGTATTTTAAAAATAAACTTACAGTGCAACACTGTATACTGATATTGTGATATCTTGCATGCATGCAAGTACCCTCCCAAACTACGACTGGATCAGTACTGGAATTGCCGTACGGTCCTGTACATAAATTGTGGTTTTGAAAATGCGTGGTTCCACTTATAAGTTTCCCAAAAAAATATTACAGCGACCTTGACTAGTTGTAATTAATGTTGCCGCAAGTATTTTACACGAATGACGTATACAGTACAGTCCTTGTCGCACAGTTGAGTAATGGTAATTTAATGAACGCTTATGACTTTTCCTTCACTGTCACTTTAATGAGCATTATTACTGAACAATTAATAGGGCGCGTTTTGTGAATTCCATTGATCAATCGTCGCTTATGTTATTAATGATCATAGATAATCTGACTGATAATATTCGAATGCATGGAAGTTAATTTAAAGATAGATTCCTTAACCTACATGTATAAATTGAAGAGAAATCTTTAAGAGTAAATCGTTGCTCAGCCTTTACCATGTCCTGATAAATTATTAGAGTCAAATACTGTGCTATTTTTCCACGCAATATACTCGATTTAGCATTGAATTTCTTGAACACGTGGGTTTCTCTTTGCGTTGGTTATATTCTAATATTTCTAAAGAATAACAACAACAACAAAATAACAATTTCGGAATATTACAGGAAAATAGTATTGGAATAAGGATTTCAGAGACTGTTTATCACTTTGGGAAATAGGGAATGATAATTGCCAATGAACAACTGAATTTATCGAAATTCAATTTATTTCTTTAGCTAGTAACTACATTGTAGAAGCTTCTGCGTGCATCGTTCATAAATTTAAACTGAAGTAAGGGACTTCAGGCAGTTGAATTTTGAATCCCAAAAAAGGGTCAATGGTCTTGACAGTCATCATGCTTCCTCTGTCAATGGATTTTGCTCGACGCTGACCAGCAAAGGGGTAATCATTTCGCACCGTATTTTTCAAATGGCTTTGTGCGTTCTTTTGCATCATGCAGCTAAGTTGAATTACTTTCGCATTGTCAGGCATCCGTATAAATTATGTCCAGGAAGACGAATGCGGAACACTCGTTACCGCTGTTTTCAAACTGGTTTGCAGGCCAGACCAGCCCAAAAACAAGTATGCTACTGAGCATTTTACACTGACACAAGTTCACAAATGTATGCCGAACTGATATAATTGGCTCCTCGTTTCACGAAACAATGGCGCTGAGCGGTCAAAATAGAGGTATTTTCCCAAGGTCTAAGGGAAGGCATGAATTGGACTCAAATTGCGATTGTAAAGATCGAATCTAAAAAGAAAACTGTTATATTTGGTCAGTTTGCAGAAACCCGATAGTTTTCTGTTATGGCCATGGATCTTCTGTTTGGCCTTAAGTTAAATTGAGTGTTAAAAGAAAATAAAACAGATTTCTGACTCGTCCCTGTGCTACCAATGATCAATCATATTTAATTAGGGTTATAAAAATATGCACGGACACTATACATGTATTTCTCTTATCTGAATAGAACTTGTTTTTACCATAATTGATTTTTTGTTTGTTGCGTTGGTAACGTTTAATGTACTGTACGTTCATCGAGAAAGTCGAACAAAAAGCAACCGAATTTATAAAAATCGTTCTATGTTGGCTAGGCTTATAAAACGCGGAGAATACTCAAGATCATGTTTGGTGATGTATGTATTTGTCATCAGTCAATGTGCAATGTAGCATCTTTCTAGAACTGAAGATTTGCAAAATTTGTGACATACATGTACATTAAGAAATCCGTTTGTATTATCAAATTGCATGCAGTAAGTGTGGTTATGCAAAACAAATTGCATGTACAGTATATTTAAAAAAGCAAATTTTCACTTTATTTTGGAGCTATTCCAGTCTCGTTTGGTTACACGGGATAATTAGCGTTCTTGACATGTTTTTTTCTCGGAACAAATTTGATTTATGTTTAATTGCGCACGATGCGAAAGCTGGCCTATTAACTCCTTGTTGATATTGAACTGCAAGGAGCTACAAATTGGCGTGTTTCTCAAATAAATACCGACAATATTGCATCAAACTAATAAGCAGTTAAGTAAGTTTATGATTACCTTGAAGCATTCGGTTGTAATGCATTCCAAATTTCGTAGATTTGGAAAATGGGTCCTCGCTTGAAATTTTTGCATTAGTTTATTCTAATTTTGATGCCGTATACAACAGGCCGCAAATAATTGGATATTATAACCTTGGTATTTAAACGCAACTTGTAATTTGCACACCAATCACGTAGCGTTGAGGAATCAGCTTGTTGGGGATCATAAACGATCCCAATTTTACTTTTTTTTGAAGTTTTTTTATTGTTCAATTAGGAATTGTTGAGAAATGCTTTTGAAATCTCGACAGGAAGGTTTGTTAGGGTCATGCAATCAAATTTATTTTTATTTTTGGAAAATCCAAACAGGATCCTAAGTCGAAAATGAGGCAGTATCTTGGAGTAGAGGATTACAATTTTCCCACCCTGTATTTTCACGTGTTTCTAATTGAGAAATGAATCTGCAATTCAGTGCATTTTTGTTCTTTTTATCCAGTCACGGTCATTGGTTGCTTTGAATGCATGTTTGTCGAAATAATTCAATGCTGTTTAATAGTTTCACGGATTTGTCACTTTTCCTCTTTATTTGGGATTTCCCACATCCATGCAGAGGTGGCGACCTCTGCACGTACCATGCTATTTAAAAGATGGCACAAACAACAAGGAGGAAAACTCGTACATGTAAGTGCGGACTTGCGTAAATCCCAAAAATAAACTGGTGGGTTGGATTGGTCAAACGTCTTCTTGCGTAATAGAATGATGCAATTCAGCTGGTTTCATTGTCAGACGCACCAGGTAGGATGGACGTGAGTACCGGAAGGTGTCATGTCAGTGAGGTTCCTGTTTTGATATTCCACGGAAATTGTCGACGGAACGACCAATCAAACGTTTCCTGAAGGAAGGGGAGGGGGGATAGATCGGTATTTCGTCGATTATCCTGAGTTTTCACGGTCAGACAATCATGGTGGTGAGGGTATGCTTTTAAATTGCTTAAGACAAACTTTTTTTTTTGAAACCCAGAATCTGGTTGGTCACAAAAGTTCACAAGAAGAAACAACACATTAGGCAAATACAACGTTCACCAGTTTATGACTGTAACATACCGTGTTTACTCGAATATAAGACGCACGTTTTATAAAAAAAATGACGATGGAAATTGGGGTGCGTCTTAGAATCAGATACAAATCCAAATGCAGTCTTGTTATGGGGAGTGATAGTAGAGCATGTAACTACCGGTTTTTTAGCATTTATACTGTTTTTGACAAGAATAGTGGGAAAGGACAATATCATACACTGTATACATGTTATATAGCCTATAATGCAAAGTTAAAACAAAGTAATTGCTTATATAGAGGTAAACTCAAACCAGCAATACCCTGTGTTATTGTATTTTATACTGTATATTACCCATAAATGTCAAAAATGTAAGCGCATCTTATATTCAAGAAATAATATTTTCCCCCAAATCCCCCAATATCGTAATTGATAAAAGCATGTGACATTTTTCAAACATTTTCTAAAATCAGGAAGATTTTTTTCCCCTAATCTGAAAGTCTTGCCTCCCAAATTAATTTTCATAATTGCCATCACGCCCACATCAGATGTCACGGCGTTTAATTGCAAAAAATAAATAAATAATTCTGTAGCTTTTTGTTAGGCAGCATAAAATATGGGTATAATTAAAGTATATTTGGTAGCCTACCAACACAATTGTATCCTGCCCTTGTAATATTCGTATAATCTCAAATTAGTTTTTCATGAAACCACCACTGCCCAGTGAGGTCATGCAACGTTTTTTTCCGAAATCTACGTCTGCGCATTTGTAAACACGTAAACTCCAAATTGGTGAAATCCCCATTGATCATCCCCTCAAGTACCCCAACCATTGTTTTTAGTCTTGGTCCAAACTACGCAGCATGATAAAGCAGTATCTGTTTACACTGGACTGCTGGGGGACGTACGACTAAAAATACTAAGAAGACATTAGTATGGAATATCAATTTCACCCAAGAGACTTAAGGTGAAAGCCCCAATTTTTTTTTTTTGGAATAGCAAGTTGCTCCAAACCCTTCAGACCTCGTCCAAGTGATTGGCCCCCTAGTGACATGGCCGCACTGATTACAGAAACAGATTGAAAATCTGCTTCCTGTCGTTATCCCGAACTGCAGATTGCACAGAGTGAGTAGTTTCCTTGGAAGACAGGCACGCAGACATAAGCATTTGCACTTGGAGCTTAATTATACGGTACGTCCATTCCAGTCAAGGTAAGTCTAAATTTAAACTGAAGATTCGCAATGTCTGATAGCAACAAGTTTTGCTCTTGGCGTTGACAAGTTTTTCTTGTCACGAACAGGGATTTCAGTGGCTCGGTTCAAAGAGATCTGGAAGAAAAAGCGATTTATTTCTCTTGCTTTTTGTGGCTATTTGGAAAAAAAATTCCCAAAAAAAATGCAATGCTTGGGAATTGGGGCGTTTTTGTTCCCCTGCTTCCTTCGTGCGCCTCTCCTACGTCACGGCTTCAGGCCCGCTTTCCAGGGAAGCAATAATCCCAAATTATTCACTTTTATTTTTCGGTGTTTTGGATTAAGATTAATGGGCTAATAGGTTTACGTGTCAATGCTTCGATATCGCGCTCGCGTACTGTCTAGCACGCCGAATTGCGAATATTGATGCGAAGCTGGGAGTTTTGCAAATTTGAGCAATAACTTTACGCTCCACAGCCTCACCTGATACGGTGTGATTTTGTAATTAATAAATTACTTCTCGACCTATTCAAGCGTTAACCATCCAATGAAGCTCACTTCCGTTTTTATGTGACGGCTGTCATGATCTTGTCTCTTTTCTTCTTTTCCTCTTTAGCATCAGCTTGCCAAATTACCAATCCGAAAGAAAGCTGTGATAAAAATGTTTTCGTTCTGAAACTGCGCGGACATGATTACAAATATGTTTCCTTATTAGCCCATGCATGTTGAAATATCGGGCAGTGAAACTAGTTTTTGACATTAAAACACGCGTATCGGCAGATCAGGTGATAGGTATGGCGCTGGAAATTAAATCGTTCAACATGTCTGGACAAGATTAGGGTCGAATACGTTAAATCGGTATTTTGATTTGTATTTCAAACTTGATCACAGTGCAGGATTTGGGCATGGTGACACCCTAAGCTGCAGATTTATTAAGGGATAGTAGCTGTGCAGAAATGGTAATTTTCGGTAGCTTGACAAGTTGACACTTCCTGAATCGGGTTCAACCACTAACCTCTTCATTATACTGGGTAAAAATCAATTTCATCTTTGTCAATTGTCAAAGTGTTACGATTCGGTGTTTCAAAGGTACGGCAAATTGATCACCAATAATCAATCCTGTCAATAATGTGGAATTGGTGTGCGTTTTTGCACAACAATTTTACGGTTTTACCAACAATTTAAATGGTATTTTTTATTTCATTAGTTCATTAGTTAGTAACAAGTTCAATTTTTTGTAAAATTTGTATTAACATAACTAAATTACATTTATACTATTGTTTAGGTATGATCGGTTTTTTTTAAAATTTCGCTTGGCGATTTAATTATCAGTGAGATTTTTAAACGAAAAAATGTACTTACAATTGTACAAGTGACCATAAATCGATAAATGCGATCTAGTTTCACTAAAATTTCGCCTGTAGCGTTCATTGATAACGAATGTGAATATTTCTAAACCCATTTCGTTTGAAACTGTCACATGTATATAAAACCATTGATGAAAAACAATTGTGAACAATTTTTAATGGCAACATTTCTTAATTTATAATGGTTCTTAAATCACTCAAGACTTGTTTTATGGTGGAAAAATATTGTAAGGTGCTGCTGTCCAAATGTCCGTAATATATTGTTGGTCATCTTGATAGAGTAAAGCGACCGTAATAGCAAAGTTCACAGAATGTGGACCAAGAACTAGCTGGTTACACGACACATTGCAGTTCATATTAAGTACGGAAATGTTAGTGTCAACTGTTAATTCGAACAAAAAATTTGTTCGGTGCCTAAAGATCTAGGAATGAGGCATTTGCATGCTTGGCAGGTTGTCTGATATTAAAAACACGCATCCTTATTACAGTTGTACGTCCAAGTATGGACGCAAAAACGCAACGCTTGTAAAGGTTAAAGACGTGAATTAATCGCCTAAAATTGAAGCCTCCGCTTGGAATTGCCTACTTGCAACTCCCGTGTTCCTCCGTAATTCCCCGAATTCAACTGAAAAAAACAACTTTCATCTTTGGCTACGCCCCATTGTCATTTGTTACTTTTTTAATGACCCACTTGAGGCTGCTTAATAGCTCGCATGGCATGGCCAGCGACGGTACATTTGAAAACGGTGTTGTTGGGGAAGCACGTGGATTTAACCGCCGATTAGCATCTCGTGCTCACAAGAACGCGTTGCATCAACTAACCTGATAGGACATTTGGACACTAAGGTCATGTTCTGGCATGATAACGGATTAATCCGACGGCATCACAGAAGTAAGTAGCGCCTTGCTCTTTGTTATTGAATTCATTTATCACTTAATCGACGAATTTCATACTAATGTTACATCAATTTGGGACATCAGTTCGCTTTAATTGTTCATTCGGTATCTTTGATTGACATACCAAACTATAAATTCATCTCATCTTAACGGTGTCTTAACCAATATCAATAAAATATTGATGGTTAATCGGGAATGTGTCTTAAAATATTTTAAAGTATTGAAAGTTTCTGACAGTAATAATAATAATTGTAATACTATATACATGTATGTGTATTTTAGTTTGATTAAATTGAAAAAAAAACTTTGATCGTTCCGTAACCATCATTCCTCAGTTTGATCACACGAAACATCTAGAAATGACTTTAAATTGTTATAACCGATAAACGTGGAAAAACTATTTTTCAAAACTATTGTTTCAGGTTTTGATAAAGGTTAATAATATACAATTATTAAATTTGCGACTGGTATATAACCAAATAAGATCACGAAGTAAATTTTACAGTTACATACTGAACGTTAATATGTTAATATAATTTGATCATTAACATGAGCATGCCATAACTGATCAAAATGCCATGATCCTTCTAATTTAACTTGTTTTTAATTAATTTTTCAATTTTTAATCAATTTTTAGCCTTGTTGACAAATTCATATTTTGAAGGAAAGAAAAATTCTATAGCAACAGTCTGCAGTGAATCTTCATTTAAGTAGTGTTCAGATAACTAATTTCTATAAAAGATATGCCTTAAAGCAAACAATTCAAAAAGCAAGATAAAGCATTCATTAGATGAACAAAAATCCCACACGTTATAGTGGAAGTAAGTTTTTGAGCTATTATTATATAATTGATTTAAGTGAGTTTTCTTAAAATTATTTGCCATTAAAACGATAGCATAAAATACATGCAAATGAATTATTTAACGATCATCATTTTCCTTCAAAATGTTGCTATAGAAGACGTTTTCATTGTGAAATTGTATGCGTTTCAATAAATATTTTCAAATGCTTTAACGGTGTTCTAATTAATGACACTGTAAACATTTTTTTAAAAGATAGTTTCAATATAATTTCAATAAAAGCGATATATACGTCGTCAAGTAAACGTTGAGCAAAATAGTACATTTTCGGAGATAAATTTATCGTGCATAATTGTTTTATAATCCTGGAAATAATAGTCCTCTGGAACTTGTAATCATCTAACTGTTCACGCTATACCGAGCTTAGAATAGTTTGTTTATTTAAATAAGTGAATAAAAAATGAGCAGGAGGACATGGTTGTGATTAACGAGACATGAAAGTTAAATTTCCAGGTTTGTTTAAAAAGTTGCAGAAAGTAAATTATCTGATAAGCGTTGATTTATTTCCGCGTTATTCCCTGCGGTAGGCACGTAATTTTGTGCGTTGCAACATTTTCAAAAAAACCGTATCCCATCCCAAATGCATGTGAAATTGAGGAAATCTCATCAGCTTAACCCAATTTTTCTCTCATTTTCTCGGCGGTCGTGTAGCCCGAGCTGCATGCCATTTAATTCTAGATCAGGTGTTGTTCTTCGTTCCACTCGGAACACGACAGTGTAGCAATTGCTTTTCAACCAACTTTTAGATGATTAAGACTGTTTGCATTTCATTGCGGCATGCGAAATGAGCTCGCTAAAATGAGATTAAACGGATTTCCGCATAATTGTACGCAAGATATGACAATTTTTCGAATTTACTTGACAGCATGCGAGGTACTTTCAATAACAAGCCTGAGAATTCTCGCCCAATTATACCCGGAAGAAAATGTGGGAAAATATGAAGTATCATACTTCGCACAAAATTAAATTATTAATTGGACAGAGAAAAAAGAGCACGAAGTTAGCGCGGAATGATTGGTCACCCACATCTGAAGTTGAACGATACAAATATTCATTATGAAATAAAATTTGTGAATTTACATATGTAGGCTTGGTACGTCTCATTGTAGCAATCTTATGAAGCTATATTTTCGACTGCTTTTTGTTCGAATGCAATTAAGGCTGAGCCAAAAGAATGCCCACCATTCAAAAAATTACACGTTTTTGCTTCAAATAATTATTGTAATTGCTAAGTTCATTTGGCACATATGGCCAAATGTGCAGCCATATATGGCCTCATCTAAAGTAAACATGGATGGCTATGTCTCGATATGGCCATACATGGACTTACACATGATCATACAGTGTATTTGGCTCCCACGAGTCAGTTTCTACACGAGTTATAATTTTAAAATGTCTTATTTATTAAAAAAATTAAATAAACTTGAAAAACACCGGAAATTGTCGCATTACGGTTTTTTTCAAACTTGTTTAATTTCTTACAAATAAACGGGACATTTCAAATTGTAAGACATTTAAACACTTCCTTTAAATTTCTAACGGTCACCGAAAAACAAACAAGGCTACCCAGAATCATTTTTTAATTTTTGGAAAATGCACTGCTCGACATCCTGCTTCGTGCAGTTTGCATTTCTTTTTCTAGACGTATTTTTAATGTGTTTAATTATCCGTTATAGAAGCCTTGGAATTTTTTAAAATTCATTTGCGTTTTTTGTTAAAATTCGCCATGTTCATACTGTAAATACTGACTTTGCGTCACTCTCATGCCGGTACCTTCACGGCTGCATTGATTTTCAACCTTCACCCGTTTTTATTCCCGAGGATATAAGGAGCAAGGAGTAATTTTAATAAACAACTTGCAGGAACAATGACAGTGGCACCAGAAAATGATATAGGTGCGGATAATGTGGTTGAACTGGCGCCTTCAAGAATCTTTGTTACTGCTTCCGTGTCCTGCGCTAACAAAATGATGTCCACCTGTGAAGCATGCTGATAAACAGCTTCATTAACAGCCTCAAAACTAGCATTCAGTAGTACTGCACATCCTTATTGATATAGCGAAGCTGGTTAGATGATCTGCTGCTGCTAGTTTTTGGCTGTTTTTTTTCTGATTGGACAATTTTATCTTTATCACTAATCTAGTTGAGTTTCTGTTCGTAGTGATCCGTGGAAAGATGCTGACAAATGATTGGTAACTGATTAATAAGATCGCAACTGATAATTTCCATCGAGATTGGTATCGTTTTTCTAAGTAGTTTAAACTTGGTTTTTACTCCCAGTTTGATCTTGGTGGCGCCTGCGTATGAAGTCCATCGTGACCTCATACTAATTGTCTGTGTGACACGCAATTCATGTACGTTAATCATCCACTGATAAAGGCCGATATTTCTATAATTACCATGGGGGGATCAAGTGGAATTTCGTTTGATGAGGTCGATGATCAAACAAGGCTTTTCCAGAGGCAGATTTTACCCATCAAACCAGGCGTCTGTCATGATTATGGCTAGAAACGTGCAAAATCAAAGAGGTGTGCCATTGAAATGATGGCAGTAATGATGCTAACGACACCAGTCTGAGAAATCAGAATATGCTACCACCTTTGATGGATGCGGTTTCAAAGTCGAAGGTGATTTCCAGGATTCGATCAAGATACTCTTAGCTAGCATATAATAAACTGGGCCAAGACGCTAAGATGCACCACTTAGCACGGAGGCACACTGCACGTACTTTAAATTTTGTATATCAACAAAATCGTTTATCACAATGCTGAATTCATGTTTGGCCAATTACGCTCGGCATCAGTTTTATAAATTGCGATACACGGTTTGTCCACGAATGAGTAATGCAGCAATGGGAATTCCCAATTATTTCCTGTGCGTTTTCGATTGTGCTGGCTTACCTACATACCGTTACCCTTTGTTGATCTTCGATGTTGGTATTTGGGGTATAATCTGTCCTAACGCATAAAATAAAAATACATTTATACCAAACTGTAATATACTACTTGCAAAATTGCACAAATGGTAAGGTCATGCAATTTAAACGTCATGCGAACAATTCTTTCAGCATCGAATTATGACAGGTATTCTATTACCAAGTTCTTTATCCGTGTACAGTAAACACGTAGATTCGTAAAATTGCTCATCATGGTACATCAATGTGCTGTCCTATATCGTAAGTTGAAGGTGATCCTTCGCCCATGGACAGTTTGTTGGCCAAGCCTTCTTTGACCAAATCATGCTATTTGTTCAAAGCTATCCACATGTTTCTTCTGCATAATACCATAAATTTCAAATGATATGCATGTACATATACATGATATCGAGGAAAATGTTGTACAGTGTAATTATCAGTGCACGATTTTGCCAACCTTGTCCAAAAAAAAATACATATTAAGGTCAAGTAGTCGGCAGGCAGTCGATTTGAGCAAAAATTGCCTTGAACTTGACCGATTCATGGCGAGTATTATGCAAACGTGACTAAAATATAAGGATTTCGCAATCGCGTTAAAACAAAGGACAACAACAAAATAAACGATAAGCATGTATACATGTAGGTACGCGTAGTACACTTAGGAGCTCTAAATGTTTTCTTCTGAATGTCATATTTATTTCTTTGTAAAATTGAATATTATGGATAATTTAGATTCAGTGGATATGAACAGTTGTTATGCCTGAGAAGACATTTGATAGTTATCTGAATTTTAGGTGAGAAAGGCTCTCAACGTTTGCAGAAAAAAATTGGATGAAATTGATTCGACATTACAACTAACGTGATACACAAATTACCGTACATAATTGCAAAATAACCCTGAAAGACTTAACAGAAGTTATATAAATGTTTCTAAAAATTTGAAAAATGACGCCGAAACAGTTTATTTCGATTTTATCAACTTTCGTTTTCCTTTTAATAATGCCAATTAAATTTTGAATAATATTGATTTTTGGCACGTCTTGTGTATCGGTATTAGTTGTTGCAATGCCTAGTATTTTAGAACAAATTGCACTTTTATTTTCCAGTCCTGTTTTTAACTGAAAGCTGACAAAAGGCATGGGCTTTGCGATTAAGGTGACCGATTTCAGTTCTTACCACGATTTTACAATGCAGAATATGCATTGTATGCGGATTGTTTGTTCAAACGTGCATTTTGTAAGTTTCTTCCATTCTCTGTGGAAATGTAATCGGTTTAGGTAATCTCAGCCTAGGTGACAATGGCATGCAAATGGTGTTAATTCAGGGTGTTTGCCATTTTTATCATGTTCATTGTCACGAGTTCATATTCGCCGCTATCACGCAGGGCGCATAACAAATAATGATTCCATAGTTGTTTACCTACGTGGCTCTGAACTTATTTTAATTGAATGAATTGTCTTCAGCCCAGCTTTTGAGTGCGTATTTTCTAGTTGTTTAGTTTTGTTTTCTGTGACTCTTTTGCCTTTCAATGAGCTCAAACGTCCCCGTTATTTCGCCCAACTTTCTGCATTTGTTGTGCTCTTAATTTTATGTGGGAAATAGGGAGCAGAATAAGCACACAATGGGCTTCTGTAGTCTAGAATCACTCATGATATCACCACATGACCGAAAAAAATTGAGGTTTCGGTCTACGCTTTCACTTTTTTTAAGGTCTATAACATCACGTTCCGGTATTTTCTTTTGAGTGTCAAGGAACTTTCGTTTTCAGATCCAACGCTGTTAATGAAATACAAAAAAAAACCTAATAAAATGAGAAAAAAAACTGGGATGACCTGAATTTCAACCGCAGAACACATTGCCGCAAATTTTAGTCCATTGTCGACACGAACATTGCTATTGTAAGTGATTCATCGTTGATAATAGACGATTAGAAGGGGTGTAAAACATGCAATAAAATTGAATATTACACTTTCCAATTCACGCCTATGTGACCAGGAGACAATGCACGCTATTACACAGGTCATAACCATTCGTTGTTGCGTGTTTAACCGAGTTTTTCAGTCAGAAATGTGTAAATGAAAATTACCCATAATCATTACCACAGAACCAAAATTCTTTAAGTCTATCAGTTTATTGATTTATTAAAAAATACTTTATTGAAAGTAAGAAGTGGGCTACAATGAAAACTGACATCATATGATCATGATCTCATTTTAAGAAAAATGTATACTTTGGGTGCGATGGTGTGCATAATTCCCCCAAAAAAACCAAATGTATATAAAATAAGTAGACTGAAGTAAAATAATGTTGTGATGCTTTTTTTTTCACAAGCTATCCAGGACAGATCAATTTGTTGAAATATAATTTGTACGTACACTGTATATCTAAAGTACGCGTTATTCATTTTTAAGTTTGAAAAAAAAACCTATCCTAGCTCCTTTTCTTTTAGAACAGTCAACAACATTCCTATGCCCGTCTTTTATGGGAAATTCTTAGAAATTAACACGTAAGAGTAAAATGCTTTTATTGCTTTCATTTCGGGAACTGTTTCACACTTTTCCTTTAGATTGAAGACAGGCAATTAGGGCCTGAAATGGGGCGTTAGCATTACCAAATGGTGTTGAACGTTATATAATGATCATTAAATCAGATAATTGATCAGCAGGTGCTAATTGATAAATGTTAATCATTAGTGGAGCCAGTCACACATGAGGCTCCACAGGAATAACGTCTGATGATAACAACTGTCATAAAAATCAAACTGGATTTCAGAATAATGCCATTTTGTAATCCCGATGCTGTGCATTTCACAATATCTCAGTTTGTAACGCAATTTACTTTCCGTCCAACGAAGTAATAAACCTCAGCCTTACCATTAATCAGTTTGCAAATTTCATAAGTTTACTGCCTGAACTACTGCTCACTGTCACATGCAAATGCTCTTTTGATGTAGAAAACCTCCCTGTGCTGCTTCAGTGAAACGAATGCAAACGAAGCATTGCTCTAGGCTTTTATCGCATATGCTATAAGTATCCGCTTAATTAAAGAAGTTCATTGGCCTACTTTGATTCAATTAAACACTTGTATCGCGTGTAGTTAGTTAGACAAGTAGGCAAGGATTCCTTCGTTTCACCGAGAAACAACGTATTTTTTATTTAGCATGCCTGAACAAAAGTTCACCAAATTTCGTTTTGGTGCAAGATGGTGATGCGTTGTACCTCTCTGTTTCGACGTCAACATACCCCGGAACTTTGTCCAAGTGGATTACGGGATGTGCTTATGGTACGTTTTGTGACTCGCTGACATTTCTTGAACATGGTCCGTGTCAGGTAACGTTAGTGACTAAATTCGATTGGATCAAAGTTTAAAACTGTCCATATGTGATGACAGACAAGAGTACCTTGCACTGGACATTCTGTGCTATCAGTGCATTCGTATTAATTAATTCTCAGAAGCCAGTTCACAATTGTACTTTCGACTTGGTGTGCGCATTAGATGGTCAAATTCTTCATAATTATTTCGCATAACTTATATGGCTACCTCCAGCGGCTCGCAATCAAAGAGGAAATCCAGAAGTTTCAACATTTATCTGTTCTCTCATCGTTTCGTTGTTTATCGAGCAAATGCTAATTAAGTGACCTCGTTTCAAGGTTTGTTTGTTGTTTTAGAAGACACATTTCCGCCCTGCGCCCAAATGGACCCATGCTTGTGCCATTTTTTTCTGCGAGCAGAATGACATATTGGAAATCCAGAAGTTTCAGCATTTATCTGCTCTCTCATCTATGTGTTTGATGATTAATAACATTGTCTGTTCGTTGACGTCACTAATGGCAGCCACGTGATGTCGGCAAAGTTTATTTCGCGCTCGTTTGTTTGACTATCCGCCTTGCTGTACATCACAACCTTGATCGGACGCACGTGCAACAATTTCAATGATTAATAATGACAAATTAGCCCTGATCTGCATAGATTCGCGATCAAGTCCTAAATGTACACTGCCCTTGAAATGAAGACTCTGGAAATGCAATTCATCCTTCTTTACGTGCAATTCCGAGCAATTCATGACAAAATATCACCTTCAACTAAACTGATCCTTCACTTGATCCTTCTTGGTAATTTGGTATCGACATCATTGACAATATGGCATGGGAAAATCTAATTGAAGTGGTGTAGCATATTTAACCTCATAGGGTATGTTGAAGCGGTGGATACTTCTGTGCCTTGATGACTATTGCTGCATTGGAGTGTTTTAGTGTTTTCCACATCCGGTCAATATTCAATTTTGTCATTCGTGCTAATGAACTGCTGTGGGAAAATATTTAACATGCATGCACTATTTCAATGCCTAAATGAGTCCTTTGCATGAGTGGCCTCTTGGCGGGAAAATGAGGCCATCAGAGGCTGATAAAACAGATACAATGCAGTAAGAAACGCATATCAATCGTCATTAATATTAGTCAATTTGCTGTATTGTTACATCGTTTATTCGCTGAAAATAACAACCGCTCAAAGTAGGCCTGCCCGAAAACTGGGTCTTGGGGGCTGATCGTCGCTCCGTTTTCACGGAATTCTTGATTGCATTGTTTCCTTCCATTTCAGCTGTAATTCGAGGCGACGTTGAAACGAGGATGTCATCGGCCTGGAGATGGCGCCACATATTCGTTGTTGTTGGCTTGATGTGCCTCTGGAGGAAAAGCTCGGCCGTCTCATCAGCAACTTACGAATATGGCAAGTTAGCACTGCTGAATTCAATAAAGTGACATTTGGGCTTCCCCATCGAAAAAGAGATAAAATTAATTTTGCATGTCAACTATATTTATGTGAGCATTCACAAATGATGTCACACAACCTAAAATCATTTTGGAGATACATTTATGAATTGTGGAGAGTGACCAAAAGGTTGCCACATTACACATTTTTGTTTCAAGTAAAATGTATTTGTTTTAATTTCTAAATTTGTTTTTTCATAATATAATCGGTTCTAATTTGAAAATGCCATGTTCATTTATAAAAAAAGATTAAATAACATTAAAAACCGTTATGCCACCTCTAGAAATGGGTATTTTCCTATTTTCCCGTATGTGGTTTTTCCAGAAATGTGAGTACTCTTTTTCAAGTTTATTATTATTAATTTTTTTACGTTTTTTAAAACGAGACATGTTCAAAACGTGAAGACAACCAATTCTGCACGGGACAAATTAATTTTGCAATTTTAACAAGTATTTGACTCAAAAAATTGTAATTTGTTTTTCGAGCTGGGTTTTAACTTTGATGATGATAAACATTTTATGGAATTATTTACATAAAGTTAACTTAATTATGAAAAAAAAACACGTTATGCGACCTCCGGATATAGATATTTCTCTATATTTCCTGATATGTTTCTCTGGAAATGTGTGAGTACGGACATCCGTTTGTCACATTGTCACAAACTGCAGAACCTCACCCCTCGTGACATCATCTGTGTACGCTCCCTAAACCATGGAAAATACTATGAAAAATATATAGGAGCGTTTGCAATTGGAAATATATTAAACATACGCCTGTTCCACGTTACATGCAAAGCTGGCCCAAATATAACTAGTTAACTAACAAATTCTACATTTCTGGACGTTATGCAAGGGAGTTGAACACATTTCCATCTATTACATAACTTGTAATAAGTTTGAAGGACAAGGTCCCTAATGTACGCATAAGCAAACCTGCCCTACACCATCACTGACATTCTACACTAATTTTACGACTGTAATAAACTTTTACTGACGTCTGACTTTGATTTCAGCCCATCCTTGCGAACGACCTTGCGATGATGGCGCCCAGCCAATGATTTGCTACTACAGGTTCACCGTGGAATGGTATTACACGATGAGCAAGGCTTGTTACGACTGCCCACTAAATATCTCGGACTGCAGCCGAGCCCATTGCATTCCGGCGAATGGCATCGAGAAACCAATCATAGTGGCTAACAGACAACTGCCTGGACCAAGCATTCAGGTACCACATACACGTATTTCAGTTCCCAATTGACTGCTTGATTGACGTTAGTAAAACATGCAGAGCCATGCAAGATGAAATAAAAATATAAAATAGCTTCAGGCATTTACGGTTTGCTGATATTTGAATAGAAATTCATTGAAATTGACGGCTAGGAAATTCTAACGAGGATCTGATTCCATGTCATCAATTGAAGGATTATTTATTAAAAATAAGTTTTTATGCTTTTTTATATGATGGAATGCTCTAGAATTTATAGTTCTGTCGTCTAAAAAATGCAAATCACAACTTAGCAAATAGTCGCTCGTTTATTTTCTGCTATGTCCTCAACATTTTGAGTGACACTGTTTTGTGAAATTTCACAACAGAAATTAGGTGGACGTTTTATTTTTGCTTGTATCTTCTTGTCCTCCCTAGTAGAAGTCACAAATTATCCTTCGATCAGGATGCCTCCGAGTTTTTACAGGTTATTAAAGTCATCAAACACTTTGTAAAGTCATTATATTAACATAAATTATTTGACTTAATTATTGGACAACTTAGGAAGATATAAAATTCATTTGTTTTAAAATGATTTGGTGTATATACATTTATATTTGAAATAATGCTATCAATGTATTTTGGTAATTAATTTTGTCGTGTTAGACTACCGTGAACTAGCTTCAGGATGAAAAAATCCTGTCATTTTTTGGAAATAAGTTGCAGATTGAAGGAAAAAAGCATACAAGCCCAAGACATATGTGTAGTTTAGGTCACGATCAAGTACACGTTTTGCACCCATGGATTATTCCCAGTAAATCTGTCAGTATTTCAAATTCAATCAAATTAAAATTGTTTTAAAAGTTACTTTTTATGAACTATAATTTTCAAATTTTCGAAATTTAAAAGATCTACCTGTTTGTTTTGTACTTAAATGACAAACGATATTAGACGTTGTAATAATGATAAATTAACTTATAGAAATTGTTTGACCATTTAGGCGGCGATCCACTATTATGATAAAAAATCTATATTTTAAACTAAGTTATTTGCGTCTACAGTCTTTGTCACCAGTAAAAATCAGTGTTCTGACTTTAAGGAAAACGTTCATAAACATGCAAGCGAGCGACGTAGCTCATTGCGTTTTTCCTATACTGTATATCTGTCCTAGTCTGCAGATAACATTCTTATGAATACTCTTGTCATCTCTTGTTTAACTTCCTAAGTTGTGCAACTTAGCAACGTTTAATAAAAGTTTGATTTTTGTGGCCATTTCTGCCAATCATCGCCTATTACTAAGTGTTTTAAAAAGCACACCTGTCAATCAATGCTTATGATTTTCGGCGTATTTTCAAATGTTTAAATTTGCTGACTAATATTTTTCTAGTCTTGCTAAGACTACTACTGAATTTCTTAGTTTTTCCTGGATTTCCAATGATATGCAATTAAATTTGTAAATACTTAACCCCGAACCGAAAGGGTACCCACCATGGAAAAAGTTTCCAAAATAATTTTTTTTACAAAAGTTTTATACATGTATAAAATAAATTTAAAAACCGCATTGTCTGAAAATGCAATGTTTTTTTCTTTCTGAGTTTGATTATTGACAATAAATCTTTCATGTTCTTGACAATTGTCCAGGTGTGCGAGAACGACACCATAGTGGTGGATGTCGAAAACCATGCCGGATCCGAAACAACTGCCATCCACTGGCACGGCATCCACCAGATCGGCACCCCCTACATGGACGGAGTCCCGATGATCACCCAGTGCCCCATCCTGCCCCACAACACCTTCCGCTATCAGTTTCTGGCGTATCCGGCAGGCACCCACTTCTGGCATTCGCACTCTGGGCTGCAGCGGTCAGACGGTCTGCACGGCATGCTGGTCATCCGCCAACCCCCCACCGTCGACCCCCACTTCAACCTGTACGACCACGACCAGGCCGGGCACATGATGATGGTGTCCGACTGGCTCTCCGAACTCTCCTTCGACCGCTTCGTAGCCCACCACCACGACAAGGGCTCCAACAAACCCCAGTCTATCCTGATGAACGGCAAGGGCCGCTTCCACCCCACCTTCAACTCCGCTAACGAATCCGTGTTCACCCCTGTTGAGGTGTTCGTCGTGCAGAGCAAGCAACGCTACCGCTTCCGGATGGCCAGCAACGGCATCCTCAACTGCCCCATCCAGGTGTCCGTGGACAACCACACGCTGGTGGTCATCGCCGCAGACGCCCATCCGGTCGAACCCCTCAAGGTGGACTCTCTGGTCATCTATGCTGGGGAGAGGATTGACTTCATCATCTATGCCAACCAACCTGTGGGCAACTACTGGGTCCGACTTCAGGGGCTTTTGGACTGTGATCAGCGGTTCACTATGGCCAGTCAGGTGGCTATTTTGCGGTATGAAGGAGCATCGGTGGTCGATCCTCCAGGAAATATCACCTACTTCGACATGGACAGAGGTGGAAAGGTAATTAGTTTGACTTTCAAGTATTGAGTTTTGTTGTCAATTAAATAACATTTGCAACAAGAAGCGAAATTTTAAATCAATTGTAATTTCTGTATTGCTAACAAATGTTTGCTTCAGATACGGATAGTACGTGTAATTCTAAATTTATTTATTAAAAATTTAACAAATTCGAAAAAAAATGTTATGCGACCGCCTCAAACGGGTCTTCACTGCAATGCAACTTTGCATTGCGGGTTGCATAACGTTTTTCTCAAATTTAATATTTTTATTAATAATTCTACGTAGGTGTTTGAATCAGAAATGTGTAATTTATTTGCGTGGTGGCAGTGATGGGCAACTTTGTGGCATCCGAATTACACATTTTTGCGTGGGATACGTATTATAATTGCTATATTTATTTTTTTCCGGTGTAGAATTGGTTGCCCGCTAGGGTCTGAGTAATTTTATATAAATTGAAAATGTACCATTTATTATAAAACACTGCATAATTTTGGGGAGAAAAAAGCGTTAAACGACCTCCAAAATGAGTTTTGCCTTCTCAATGAATCCTCTGAAGATGGGCATCGGAGGTGGTGCAGTATATAACGTTTATTTTCAAATTATAAATTTAGCAATTGCAATACGTTTTTGAAGCAGAAATGTGTAAGAATGATATCGCAACTGTGACTCTTACTTCATTATTCACGTAAATGCAGTATTACTTCTGAGAAAAATTTCCAAAAAAATTATAAAGCAGATATTTCAGAATCAAGATGGCCGCCGCGCATAATTGAATCATTCCTGATCATGCACCTGTGAAACCATTGAATATGGAATTTCCGTTGTTTTATCTCTGATTAATATAACGGTTTTTTAATTTTATTTTCAGCAATTAAATCCTCTGAATTCTGGTACAGTGGGTGACAAAATGTCCATCGTGGAACTTAATTCGTTATTGCCCGACGATCCCGCACTGTCCGAACCCGATTTGAAATTCTATTTGCCCTACGATTTCACCAACATCGACAACAAACACTACAATGATCCTCACTATTATCCGATTCATGCTATGGAATACAACCACCGCTTATTCACCCCTCAAATCAACGATATATCCTTCGTGTTCCCATCTTCGCCATTGTTGTCCCAACACGCTAGCATTGCAGATCACATGTTTTGCAATCACACGAGCTTAAAACAGAATTGTTCCAAGGAATTTTGTGAATGCATTTACAAGTTGGACGTCCCGTTAGGATCCACAGTTGAATTGGTTATCATCGATAAAGGTAAGTTCTTATTTTATTTTCGAATGTTATTTTCGAAATCTGCAATTTATTGTGGTTTTTGCTGTTGAAGGTTTTGCATTTGATGCAAATCACCCAATTCACATTCACGGATTATCCTTCCGGGTGGTTGCCATGGAGCGCGTGGGACAAAACGTTACTCTTCAAGAAGTTATGAGATTAGACGAAGCGGGTAAAATTAAGAGAAAACTCACCAAACCTGTGGCCAAAGACACTGTTACCGTGCCAGATGGTGGATATACGGTGATACGATTTGTGGCCTCAAATCCAGGTGAAATTTCCAGCATTTGACAAAAGTCATTATTGAATCTGAATCGTGAAATCTTACGATGTCAATGTTTTTCACCAGGTTATTGGATTCTTCACTGCCATATTGAATTCCACATTGAAGTTGGAATGGGACTGGTTTTTAAGGTTGGAGATCACGAGGATTTTGCACCTCGTCCACAAAATTTTCCACAGTGTGGAAATTGGCCCCGTGTCACCAATACGCCTTCATCGGCTGAGGGTCTTCTAATATCTGCTGTGCAGATGTCTATTTTAGTATCAATCTTAGCAGTATTCCAAGCGTTGACGTTCTCCTAACTTGTGATCTTAAGCTCAGATTAGCTGTCCACACTTAGTACCTAATTAGCGTTGATGCATACATTTATCAGTGGCCCATTTTTTGTATTTGCATAGTAAATAAAGCTAATTGTGTGCAAAGTGTGGACATAAATTTGAGGTACTACATTTTTAAAATTTAAAAATTCGGAATACTATTCTGAATTCTTGGCGTAATAGGCAGTGAAATAAGTGGAGAGTATTTTAAGTAATGAGGACAATCATCTCTGTTGCATTTGCGATGTGATATGCAGGCCAAATACTTAAATGTAAACGAACATTTTTTTGTGACGTTTATCACTGCATTCACTTGGAAAGTAGTGCAGCTAATCGATATGTTTAATGGAAAACAGTTTCCGATAAATATGAAAGCAGCTGATGAGTTTCTGTGAACATTGTCGATGAAGGAAACTGGTAAATTTCAATACAAGATTATGCTAATTTCATAGAAATTAAAATTTTGTTCCGCTATTATTTGGTAACTGGGCATAGTTCAGTTCAGTGTGAAATCTAACATAATACCCCTGTTTGACTGGTTTCAGAACAAAAAATGCTTTTAAAACATACTCGAAAACTATTTTTACAAGTACAACACGAACAAATTGAAAAAAGACCGTTATGATTTACAGAAAGTTCCTTTCTTAGCTATCAAAGTATTTTACAGTAACTGTACCTCTTTTAAAGAAAATGAGCAACATCTTTTTAACCTCTGTTTTCAAAAAAAAGTCAGAACTAATGTATAATTCGCCTTAAATTGTCTCAACTGATCCCACGTTTCTATAGTCTTAATATTATTTTTTAGCTTCTTTTTTGTTTGGGGATTTTTTGTGTCATTAGGAAAAGGTCAACAATGTGTCTTCGAAAAAATTTCTGATAACTAAAATTTGCAAAAAATTTGCAAGCGCCTATTGTACATTTTTGTCGAGCACATTGCTACATTTTTTGCAGAAAAATGATGAAATATTCTAAATTCCAAACTTTGGAGAAAAACTGATTGTTTTACGGAAAAGTAATATTTGGCTTGAATATGGCGCCCATAAAGCTTCAAGGAGTTTTATGCCGATTAGCAAAACTATATGCAGATGGAGGCAAAAAATTAAAAAAACAACTCAGTTTATGGATGCATTTTACAAATATTGTACGAGTTACAATATTAATGAATTTACAATTTCATAAGCCTTTTAAAACAAATATGCATTTCTTTCAATGCAATTCCTGTTTATCATCTAATGTTTTCTAAACAAAACTGCTTACCAACAATGATATTTATGTACATGTAAATATATAAATTCTTTAGTTTTTTTATAAAGTGGTTACTTAAACATTAAACATTTATCATGAAGTAATTGTTAAAAACTACACCGCTGTAGAAAGCAAACAACCTAGGCAATATTTTGTCTTGCTTAAGGGACATAAGTTGACTTGTGTTAATGTGTCGTAATGATTTAATAATCCTTTAACATACGAATATCCTGAAAGACATTATTTATATAATCAGCTGGCCTGCTTAATATTTTTTCCAATGTATTAAATACCAATTCCAACTGCATTTAAATACAAAAGTATTGTGTATGTTAAATGTGATTTTCACAAGTAGACAACTTGTACTAATGTGCAATAGCATATTCATTTGAATTTGTAGATTGGGAAAGCTATGTACAGTTTAATATTCATTTGATGTGCAAATGGATATTTCGACAATAATGCATAACTGCTATAACACTTCAATAAAATATTTTTTTTTAAATATTTATTCAGTAATGCCATTTTCAGTATCTTTTTTGAATGTTTCTAACGGTTTAGTAGATTGTTACAGAGAACCATCAACTTGCAATCTAAAAATCCTGATTATCTCCTTTTGTATTAATTATAGGAATTTTAAACTGAGATGACTCACAGGACCAAGAGCATTTTGTAATTCGTGCAAGCATGGGTTAGTATACTTTAATTCCTCAAATTTATGAGTTTTACTTAATTTACATGTATAGGTTCTTTGTTATATGGATAAATATAAAGTGTGGAATTGTGAAATTAAATAGAACTAAGCACAGCCTAAAAATCCAGAAGTTGAAGGTAAGTTTCCTTGCATGCAATCTTCAACTATGACAAAGGATGAAATTATGGAAAAGTTGAAATAACCTTTCTAGGTCGTTTCCAACTAGTTTTATCATACCGAGTAAACTTCATTTCTCTTTCGATTATCAGGTAAGTCTACTTGACACATTTTAAATGCATGGGCAAAAACCAAAGCGTTCACAAATGAATAGACTGTGATACAAATTAACCAGAATGTCCAGATATATACATTTTATGTATTTCCACCCTAATCCTAACATTATATTTGTAACATGATCGGTTTTCATTATTGCTATTCCACTAACACACAAAACAAATGCTTATCTGAAAATACTTTATTATGAGAAATCAACAGCTTTCTTAAAATTGCATTACTGTAATGATTCCAACCTAAGCGCAAAATTAATTGGATGTGCCTCCACGAATATTATTCCACCACTTCAAAAAGGGCTCTCTTTTCTCCCACAGGTATTGTCGTCCCCACAGAGCATAAGCACTGAAAAAAAAATCGAACATTAGAAATGATTTTTCTAACAAAGCAATTTCATTCAAATTCCAGAGGGTAGCACGAACATTCCAAAGAACACTCCGCCAAGATGAGCTGCATGGTCGAATAATTTCCAGCCCAGAACACAGCCCAAAGTATCAAATGCAATTACGGCTTTCAGCCCCTGAAATAAGCAATAAGTTTTCTTTTATTCTAAAAACCACCTCTCTTGAACTTCACTGATTAACAAAACTCACAGTATCTGCATTAAAATGGAAATTCGGTATAAAGGCGATTCCAAGCTGGGAATTTGGATACTGAGTACAAAAGAAGCCCAGAACTCCCATGATGCATCCAGACTGAAAATGTAATTTTCTCCTTATTACAAACTTTAAAAATCATCCACGTGATTTGCGAGATTAATATAAAAATATTTTAGATAATAAGCAAAACGTCGATATATATATGATGCAACTGCGTAACAAACTTACCGCACCAAGAGACAAGCCTCCTTTCAATGTAATGGTTTTATATACAATGCTTGCAAATGATGAGACGACCCCTAATAACCAAAACATGATACAGAGAAAATGAAGAATTCTGTAGCATGATGGATGATTCATGTTATTGTTTTTCACCCACCTGCACTTAAATACATCGCTAAAAACTGTTCCTTGCCCAAGGTATTTACTATGGCCGAAGAAAACGAGTAAAACACGTACATGTTGATGCCCAAGTGCCATAATGAATAATGACTGAATGTAGATAGAAACATAGGCCAACAAACTGCCTCTAGTAAGAAAAAATATTATTTGCAAAACACGCTATGAATACAATTCATATACACGAAAAATTCAATTAATACTGACTAGCAGCTGGATTTGAACTAAAATACTTCAACATCATTGGATAGGTTGCAGGAACCCTCCACAATAGAAAAACTATGGCATTCATTCCGATTATAGCCATTGCCATGCGGTTGCCTTCACTTAATGAGTTCCACTGCCTGTGAATCTTAAGTAGAATGAGTGAGTGCCTAAGCTTTGTGTAATTTCAAAGGAAATAATTACTCCTGGAATAAATTCTCTACCTCTGCCCTCCAAGAGCCTAATTTGGTAGGCGGATCCAACTGTTGTCTTATCCAGTTAGTTGATCGATCAAATAGAGCCAAGGCTCGCTTTCGCATTGTCTCGTACTGCCAAATGGCAGCACCTCCAAAGCTGCAGCATCCAAACTGTGAATTGAAAGGAATTTCAATACTTGGGATGTATTAAGCCTGGAATTTATAAGCAATCAGCAAGTCTGGAAAATAATGGTTTTCAGAAGCTTGCAGTTTTTCGATGGTTCTCAAAGTTTGTGATGTACATGTAAATAGAACAGCATTACCGCTATTGTGAATCCAAAAGATTTAAGGAGCACCCGATTTCCACCTGTGGCAAATAGTGTCTCAGACACTTTGACATCAGCTTTTTGATTATTTCCTTTGAAATTTCATAACAAAAATTTCACCATTGAAATTAAAATTCTTTTACAGTAAAGGGCAATTTACCATTCAAAATGCCATTAAAATAATGCCAAATACCTCTGAAATACCTCAAGTTATGAGGTTTACTTGATCGGATGTGGGGCATGTGAAGAGTGCCCCAATTTGCAGACCTGGAGTGACAGGTGAGTCGAGAGAGAACCGGCCGATGCATTATCATGCTAAAAAAAAGGTACAAATTTACAGATTGTCATAAGGAGCTTAAATTATTTGAAACGTGCTCTACATTTTTGACTACAATTCAACTTGATTTATCAAAATCCAAGTCACTGCCAGGTACATGTATGTTTTTGCAGTTATACTAGATGCATTGATGCTAACTTTAAAACTGGAATCAAAGAAACTAAATTGGAACAAGAATTGCAATTGTATTTCATATACATGTGCATGCCTTTTTACACCAGACAATCGTACTCCATGGGTAAATAAATTTTACTTCGTTTTGTTTTACAACTTTTATATGACATAGTAAGTATAGTGCAATCTAATTCAAGTGGATCGTTTAGTACAAATTGCCAAGGAAATCCTGTGATTGTCACGTAATTCATAAATTATAACTTACCCTATACCTGAAAATGCCATAATTAAGCGTCCAATTACCTAAAATCATTAAACTTACAGAAAAATACTAGCACAATAAGGATTACGTACACAGCCGGAAGCGGCCATTTGCAATTACGTTACCAGCAAAACAGCCTCTATTTGACGCCATATTGGGAATCATAAATTGAAGAATCTTGAAGCAGATTGAAGAATCAACTTGAAAACCGTTTTCTTTATCATGTGATCGGTTTCATTAAACCGCAGCTAAATAGATTACGAGAATATAACCATAAATCTGCCTCAAACTTCGTAGTGGGTTATCTATTTGAATTATTTTTTTTTCTAAATTGTTGGGTCCAGATTTCAGTGTACAATGAAGCCTCATTTTTATATCAAAGAATGAGCTTTATTACGCATTGACACCAGATATGCTAGTAAAAATATCCCTACATGAAATGGCCGAAGCCACGTCAAATTGTACAGCAGTAATTTTACAAACAAAAAAATTCATCCATTTCAAGTTAGCAGTAGGCTTGCGCTCGCACATTCATTTTTTAATTAGTATTGTGAATTATGGGAAATCTGAAATTGTTTGACAGGGTAAACAGGTATGCCGCCCAATGAGAAGCTCGACAAGCTGATTTGAATTGCTGATGATCTTGTAAATGCAAAAAAATTGCCCAATGTACTGCTTATCGAAGAAATTAGAGATGCATTAAACGAATAGTTTAAATTCTCGTGGATTAGGGAGTTTTTTTCTTTATCTGGTATCATTGGTTAAATCAACGTAAGGTGGCGCTACTATCGCCTAGGTTTCATATTTGGGCATGTTGCATGCCAACGAAAATCTGTGTGGCACTCCCATAGAATATGGCGTGGGGTCGTGCTGGTGATTTGAGTGGTACTTGTTCCTCGAAAGGCTTCCTACAAACTGGATTTTAACGTAACAGCGTTTTCTCTACTTTCTACTTTTATAAGATAGTTTCTTTTATAAGGAACCGCGTTTCTAGTTGCAGTTTTCAAAATGAGAGAGTTTAAAGTGGTCGTTTTGGGCTCAGGAGGAGTCGGGAAAAGTGCCTTGACAGTGCAATTCGTATCGGGGACTTTTATGGAAAAGTACGATCCTACGATAGAAGATTTTTACAGAAAAGAAATCGAAGTGGATTCGGCTCCTTGCGTGCTCGAGATTTTGGATACGGCGGGGACGGAACAGTTTGCCTCCATGCGGGATTTATACATCAAAAACGGCCAGGGCTTTGTGGTCGTGTACAGCCTGACGAACCACCAAACGTTTCAAGATATTCGAACCATGAAGGATCAAATTGTTCGCGTCAAAGGAATAGAAAGAGTGCCAATGTTGTTAGTCGGTAACAAAGTGGACCTGGAACATCAGAGAGAAGTGCCCACGGTGGAGGGGATCGGCTTGTCTCAGCTCTGGGGTTGCCCTTTCGTAGAAGCTTCAGCCAAAAATAAGTGCAATGTGGACGAAGTTTTCACCGAAATTGTGCGAGAAATGAACTACAACCCCGCTAAGGATAAAAAGAATTTATGTTGCTGCGTACTGCTATAACGAAGGTAAAAATCTTATCCCATCGAACTTGGCATTTTTGCGATTGATTTGGGCATTGATCTAGCTGCTGTTTGCGCAGCGAGGGCGATAGCCAACACGATAAACTCAGCTGATAGTGTGTCAATAGGTGGTATGTGCCATTTGGCCAAATCGACGTGCGTTTCTCAGCCATTTAACTGGTAATGGGGTACGAGGATGTCGTGTTTTATTCCCTGTAAAAAGCTCACACCTACAAACATTCGTATGAAATTAACCAAAAAATATTGGCCATAAATGAGGTCACAGGAGATGGTGCTAGGGCAGGGCTTGGGAAGTTGTGTGCTGCAGACGCAAAAGAAATTTGCAAAAATTCCGCTTTGCTAATTCACTTGTGCAATTTACGTACGTGGGAAACCCGGCCGAGTGCTTCCTCTTCACGTTTTCTTAGCCGTTTTTGTATTGTTGAACTTGGGGTGATACATTGTTGCATTTCAGCTGGGCCACAAGGTTTCAACTTTCCATAGCTGCCGTTTGTCCGAAAACCTCATCAAGCAATATTTAATGCCAAATGAACATTGTTTTCTAAGGGTTTGTAAGTAGGAAGGGTGAGAGGGCGACATTTTGCCACTAGCAACAACTGGAGCTCAAGAAATACAAGCACAAGATTGGACCGAATAAGTGACGGTGTTTATGGACTGCCCTCGCACGCATCTACACAGAGGGCCATGGGCGTTTTGAAAAGCCAAAGACGAATAGGTGATTTTAACGAGGAGTTTTGCTCTGGCACGTTTCACAGCAAAAGCGTTATTGTGAATCGTTTGCATCCTGCTGTTTCGTCTTCAGGTTGCGTTCGCAGAACTGGAACGCTCCTAACACCTGTTCTGAAACAAAGAAGCTGGTGTTGGCCGTTGAACGCTCGTGCTGCTGGCGTCTAGACTAGACTGAGTACTAAAACCATGGTGAATCGGTGGTGGCAGGAAAGATCCGTGGGTTTTGGAAAGGAGGTCAACATATCTTCGTCAGCTTCGCCTCGGTTTCTGCGAAGGAAAACGGAAATTTCAAAACATACGCAGAGATTGCGATTTCTGAAACGTTGCCAGGTTTATCTCAATTTTCAGCGGTTATGGTGTTGGGCAATCGGACGAACTGACATTGGTCGTAAACCTGAGCCAATCTCAGGCCTGGGAAACTGGTGTTTTGGCAAGTGCGTCGCAATTGTTAGGCGAAATTATCTTAGGTGTGTTCATAATGCGGACAGACACTCCCCTTGCTAGGTGACAGGAGCTGTCTTATCGGAATTGCCGCTGTGAATCACGCTTGTTGTATCCTCTTGACGTTCCGTGGGAGCGCTTGATTATCAGCGACCAATGTGAGATTATCTGGACTTACGTGGTTTTCTTGCATTTGTAGTTGAGATGGCGATAAAGCTATTCTCTCGCTTTCATGAAGTGACCGCCCCTACAAATTACACGCATTAATTTGCGGGAAAAAAGTTACGCCGTATTTGTAGCGATCACTTCGAATAAATATCTGGTGAATTTAGGCTTTGTAGCCTACATTGCCCACCATGCACATAGTTACTTACACATTTCTGCTTAAAATACTGATTACAATTGATGCATTTATTTTTTGCCATGAAGAATTGGTTGTCTGCTAGAGTGTGAGTTATTTTTTGTAATTTGAAAATGTCCTGTTTATTCATAAAAAAATTAACTTGAAAAAATCAACAACAACCGGATGTTTCATTGGGAGGAAACACCGGTTTTCTGAGGTGCATAATAAGGGTATTTTTCCCCCAATTTTATTATTTTATAAACAAACGGGACATTTTCAGCTCATGAAAAATAACGCTGATACTAAGTGGGGGGGAAAATGGCAATTTTAATAAGTAGGCTATTTGTAGCAAAAATATGGGAGCAATTTATTTGCTTAGTGGGCATATTTTTGTGGCTTGCAGACTTCAGATACATGTAGGCCTATGGGAAAAAAAGTAAAAATGGTTCATGTACATGTAGTTAAAATAAAGACTATACCATGCCACGTTTTGTGGCGTATGCAGTAGTTGGCTGGCTTTCATACTCCTCCAGTGCAAAGTCTTGATGATGGTGCAGTTTTGCGTTGAGATCTGCTCAATAAAGATGTCAGCCTACAGAACGCGCCATTTCTTCTGTGCTCATTACCGTCATTATTGCCGAAATTGCACAAATTTGCTGCACTTTCAAAAGAATGAATGTACTTAGTCGTTCAACTGTCTTAATTTGGCCGAAGACGTATGTATTCTGAAAAGTGCGTAGTTCGTAAAAAAACTGAATTCATCTGGTCAATGCATTCTCTCCCTTCTACCCAAGAGTCGCTATCAATGGCATGTTAATTATTGGGGTTAATTTCTGGAGCAGAAACTAATTTAAGCTGCATACACGAGCGTTGCGATGGAAGGACGCCTAGTGAAGCCAAAGAAACCACTATTTTTCGGGTCAGATTTCATGCATTTCCTCCACTTTCAGACTTCAACCTCACAGTGATTTCGAAAAATGATATTGTTTGGCTGTCAGAGAATGGGGCTGGGGAGAGGCGATTGTCTAACCTCCGCAATTTGCGGATTTCTATGAAAAACTGCGTGCATGTTATTACATAGTACAATGTACACACTAAAATAAGGTTTTGAAAATTCATTCAGTTTCTTGGCAATTTGCGATACCAGCCAGGCATGCACCGGTTTGACAAAGGGAACGGCACATGCTAATACTTGTTATTAGTTGCGCTGTTGTTGGTTGAAATGCACTGTGCGCAGGAAAGTTTGAGTGTCATAAAACAAATCTTTCCGTGTATTAAATTTGAAACACTGCTTAGATAACTTAATTGTCAGCTATGATGGGCCACTGAGGAGCGATAAGTTTCTCGGAAGCTTAGGAATAAATTTTTAGTTCAAAATGCGAAGAGCAGACCATAGTTTTGCTGTTGTGCTGGAGCTCAAAGGCCACACAAGATTTGCGTAAATTATGGTAAATGTTCAGTAAAAGACGCAAAAGTTCCAATTGCATTTAAAAGGTAGGCCTATGCAACTAGATGCTATTTAATCGACGTTAAAAATATGCATGCAAAAGAATTTTTTTTTTAGCTTGTTAGGCTGACTTGAGAAAACAGTCAGGGAGGTCAATTTGGGGGCAGAATGTATACCGACCAAGCGTAGGTGTAGGCCTATTGTTTGAATTTCAGTTCATTTCATTGTGGTTCCCAAACAACAACAAACTCATTATTTTCCATCTTTTCAAATTTCTGTACCTCTTTAAGATCCTATAGGTGTCCAAAATCACTGCGAATTAAATGACCTGTTTCAGTTTTAGACCAGTACAAATTACGACTGTAAATTTAAACTGAAATTTTCTTCAGACTTCAAAATTGGTGTCATTAAAAGGTAGTTTCGAATACATGAAAATTATCTCATTAATTTGGTTGGTGAATGTTGGGCTGTTGTAGATGTTGGGAACTTAATTTCGTGCAGTTATTTACCATACACAAACTTATGAACATTTTTTAGTCCATTTTTGCTTAATAAGTTTCCACGACAACTCCTGTTTGAAAACGTCTCAGAAAACCAAAATAGGTTCTACGGACGTTGTGGTTGAATGTAGCCTATTCGTTCTTGACCATTATGAGTTGGCCTGGTCACAAAGGATTTTTTTTCAGAAAAAACAAAACGCAATCTGGGGCACGACTTCATATGCTAAACGATAAAGCCAGGAAGTTTGTTTAATAAAACGTTTGGCAAATAAAGAAGGACTCTGCAAATAAACACACGACCAGAGCTGGGGATGTACCCATCCATTTATGCTTTGTTTACCGGAAAGCAGGGACCATGCACTGCGCTCAAATTGAAGAAAGTTTGGGTTACAGATGTGGGCTGGCTGTGTGTGTACGACACTGAATTCCATCCACGAAACAACGAATTTCTCCCTGGTTAACCTCGCAGGTCTGCACGTTTAACTCTTCATTTCCTAAAGCTATAATGCCGTGCGCAGCTTCGTTTAGCTCATTGAGGCATGTAACGGCGGCATTAACCAAGGCCAACCTTCGAATCGTTTCTTTTTCCAGCTGAAAATTAAAATTGAAAACAAGTTTTGGTAAAACCTAGTTTCGCCTAAAGTCCCCTATTAGTAGTCAAGCCTTATTCTCCGCCCAAGACTATCCGAAGCCTGTTTTATTTTTATTTTCCTTTGAACTAAAGTTCTTACTTATAGTTTTAAAATGTCGTGCTAAAATGATATCGATGATCTGCCATCAAGTTTGACTGTAATGCAAACTGTTGTATATTTCTGCACCATCGTTAAGGTTATGTTGTATCTATCTTGTTGTGAACGCGGAAACATGTTTTCAAACTGGGTTGTAAATTCATTAACTCACCTTATGCAAACTGAAGAGATTCAATTGCCACGTTGTGCTAATGAGGCAATTCAACTATGCAAGACAACGCAAATCCAAATGCATGTGTCTTAAATTAAGATGTCCACAGAATAAGATAAACTGATACATCGTTTATTATTGATAAATTCCGTGTAGGGCCTATGCAAAGATTCATCTGTTTGGAAATCGAAAAATGAAGCAAAAGATAAAAAAGATACGCAAGCTTGTATTAAGTTGAGATATAAAAATGTAATCGTTCGTCTCATTTCATGGACAGGGTTCAAGGTGTTATCATTAAATTTTAAACCTGACGTACAGTGTATTGAACTTCATATTTCATGCGTTGCTCAATGGTTTTATTTGGCCATTCGCTTATGTACATGCAACACTTTTAGCCATTACAAACATTACATCTGTTGAATTTTCGTTCATTTCTATTTTTTTTAAAAATTGAGGGTTATCACGTCTTTACAGTAACGCAAAAAAAAAAAAAACGCTAGGAAATTTTGAAGAGGTTAGGTTTGGGTAGCTTATCAAAAGGTTGGTATAGTTTTGGTAGCAGGTCTATTTTTTTTGTTTTTTTCACTCGCTGCGACACAATGTCGTGGAACCGTTTTGTGGTGCGTTTTTCGTCGAAACCAACCAGAAATGTTTCGTTGTGTAAACAAAAGGGCAGACTCGTGCTTCTGTGTGCTGAACTTCGTCTTGAAAGAAATGCCATCTGGAATACGGCAACTGCTGCCAGAGTAAACCCGGGATTGTAATGAGAAAGCTAAATCGGGGTGTAAAACGAAGTCGGGGAAAGTAATTAAAAGGTTTGGGATTTACCCTTTAAGAAGCTTTTTGGACCTTGACAAATTTAGGTCAATCAATCTAGTCTGGTTTTACTTGCCTGCCAGCATGTGGTCTAACATCTGTTTTCGGTTTCCTCGTATAGTTTGCTGAAGTCCAAGGGAGGATTTTATGAGTCTACGAAACAGCCTAACTGTGACTCGATGGGTTTGGTAACTTTGGTTTGCTTTTTTGAACTCAACACATTAACTTTCAGGCCCAAGTGCGAAACGATGTCTGTCTGCTTGGAAGGCTGGATTTTGAAATTAAACAGGGCTTGGTATCGTTTATCCAAGATGTGCAAGCATCAAACTTGCTCTGAAAGAACTAAGCTGTTGTTCTTTATGCCTTCGTGTAAAATACATGTCTACTTTATTACGTCAGGTTTCTCATAGGCAATATTAGTACAAGTGTGCAAAAAATGCTAAGCATATTAATACGTTTTTTCCCCTTCAGCCAGTCGTTATTATATTAATGTAACCAACCCGTTATCCGTAGCCATTTTCCAAAATTGCAATGTTCATTCCGAAATGTAGCCAGGCGTTCAGTTTTGTTTCAGAATGAAATCTCTGCGCTCTGCAGTAAAGAGAAAAATCCTCTTAATGTGCATGTGCCGTTTCATTTATACGCTTAGGCACAGATGCCATAATTTAACCGTATTTGGAACATACTCCTTTTTCCAATTACATGTAGTAAGTTGATCTCCGTCTTAAGTACATGTACGCGATGCAGTAGCCCCTTGCTAATTGGATACATTTTTCTCTTTCTTTTAGGAGCGGATTATATGCTTAGCATACAACGGCTTAATTAAATTTTATTTGAAATAAGGCCAACGTCACATTTGGAACTAAATGCATACTGCAGACGAATGCTTCAGGGATCGTATACGCTGAATTTTGACCCTATTGCATTGATGATTTGGGCTCCCAGCAATAATGCTGTTATAATTATGATTTCATACACATGTTGGCACATTGTGCGCGGTCCTGTTGCCCTACATGTAGTTATTGTCCACCCTATTAGCACATATGTGCCAAAGTGTTGCCATTGTTGACATGGTTCCTGTTCCTCCGCCCCTGTGATGGCTCAGGTGTTCATTCGCCCTCAAAATACCAAGGAAACCTGTTCCGATCAAATCAGAGTCTATGTACTTTATAAAATTCGGTATTGCGAAAATTAGGTGAGGTTTAAAGACCCTGGGTTATCAGAGATTTGGAAATATTCTCCACGGATATTTGACAAAATGGTAGAAAAAACCCAAAAGGTGACATCTAATTTGGAGTCTGTTCACTACAGTTTGGGCAATTAGAATAATTAAATTAGCACGGTTGTAACGGTATACCGTTTTATACATTTATATTGCATTATATCAGTTATATGATAATTACTGGCCCCTTTTAAGCCCATGAACTCAATTTGCCATCATGTTTCTGATTGTGCAGTAGCATTTGCAAGAACTAATAATGTTTGGGTCCTTTGCAAACCACCAGGAACTTATTTTAAAGAGATTATTTTCTTATCTGTTTTATTATATTTTCCCGACCAACATCAAGTGAAAGGAAAGAGCTAGTTGAAAGTTAGCTGCGTTTGGCACCTCTCTGCAAATTAATTCGGCGTTTGTTAACTGATTTGTCTATATAGGCCTATTTGCCGCACATTTTGCTAGACATGTTTACTTAAGTGCTATAAAATCAACTAAATGATCGTGAAGTTGATTTAAATCGGGTTTATTGCTGCAAATCTTCCAGGTTGTAAAAATGAGGTAGATGAACATTCCATTAGACTGGAAACCACATATAGAGGAAGAAACCAATTTCAAACCGCCTTTGTGTAGCCAGCATACAACTTGTAAATTAATTAAATCGGAGAAAAAATACTCTCGTGCACATGTTTCTTATAGCCTAATGCTATTTTATTTTTGTAAATGGCTTAAAAACACCAGTTGAATTTGGCGTTTTCAATTTGCGAATTTTACTTTTCATGATTTTCATGATTTTGAAATAAATGACTTGTATTTTATGCAGTGTGAACAGTAGTAAGTCTTTTAGGTATTTCTAAATGTAAAACTATGAAAATCCGCATTGCAAAACAACTACATCAGGGATGCGGTTTGGATATTAATCGCAAGTGTTGCAAAAACATTGTAGTCACTTATTCTTGGCTGTGCATTCGAAATGTCTGAAGTTCCTCATGCGAAATTGGGAAATGCATCTGAAAGTGAAATATCCGTGTCTATAGTTCAACGACCCCACTTTCATTACGTAAATGGCGTCGCTAACAAGCAATTTTAGTCGGTATACATGTTTTTTTTTAAACATGCTGTGCATTAGTCACAGCTACTCAGTCGCACGCTTTCAAGCTTGTTAAGTGTCTTTAATTAATTATGATGTAATAATTCAATTACTTATATTTAGGCTATTGTACCCAACGTCATTTCAATTCAACTAGGTACACTTCTGTCAATACAAAGTACCTGTGGTATTGATCGAAATGATCTTGGAGTTGCATGAGTGGATTGGATGAAAAGTTTCTTTTTGTTTCATTTTGGGAATTTTCGAAATGTTTGAAATTTTAGAAAATTGTTGGAACTGTAACTAACTGACCCCTCTGGCTTCCAAATTTCGTTGTGGGTTTTTGAGCAGTTAGCGCAATCAAGGCGTGGACCTATGTTATCCAAGTTATTATAAAAACTAGTTAATATTATGTTATTTTCTTACGATGAAGTCATAGAAGAAAGGTTAAATTTTATGAAACTTGGGAGCTTATAGAAGTTATCTCACTGAATTGGGATGTTTCAAAGTTGAAAGGCATGTGGTTAGTTTATTCCTGCACAGCAGTCAAACAGAGTCCAAGGAACTGCAGAGTACAGTCCAAAACGCAGTAAAATGCAGGAAACACTCATGCGAGTCCCTGAACTTCTCGACCATCACAAGGTGCAATAAAAAGTTGACTAAATTTACAAATGAGCCCTCACTTCCTTCCAGAGTCCAAGGATCTTGTGCAATCTGCATCCTTCCAACCATAACGGTTTGGAGGACATAAGTTAGCGCAGAAGGCACTCGTTTAATAAACTTACCGGTTGTCAACTTGTCAGGTATCTGAGCCGTGGACACACCATGCGATTTATTCCCAAAACGTCGCTGGTTTTATGCGGGGGAAAAATCGCATGTCATCTTATGCGAATTTTACAAAACACCCATTCGTGTTTAACAACTACTTGACAAAATGGAAAATGTCAACTTCATTTTTTTAATACACATGTTGAAATACACAGGTAACTGAAGTTATTAAAATGTTGGAGTAGAATTTCTTGAAATGTTTTAAATTGGCATCAAGGACGGATTTTTACGACTTAAATTCAATTGTTGGGAAGTTAAAAAGAAAAAAATCTCAAAAACGAAACTGTTGTTCGTATTATGCCACCAACTAGTTAATAGCCAATGTGATTTTCTTTCACAAGTTTTTCAATTTCTTATGTATACGGACAATTAAATCCAACAATAAGGCAAATTAGCGATTTCTAATACAAAATAATTGTCGGCAGACAGACACAAGCATAATTATACATGCAAACGTAACTTTTAGCTACTCAGTTACCTAAAATGCCGAATCGTGGATTCTTTTTCCCCTTCAGGTTTTTTTCCCAACAACACGTTCGTGGAGCAGCTCTTTTTTCATCTTTGGAAGACGTGAGCAGTAAGCTGCTATAAATTAACCCAAGAGGAAGTGTCTATATGTTAAGGTCATGCCATTTGTATTGTTTTCCGGTTGCATTGGTTGTCCTGGGAAATACTATGCAGAGGCTGGTACAGCGCTGTTCTGGAGGACGCATTTCCAACCCGGAAATACGTCACAGGCTGGCGAGTGCAGATGCAATGGCAAAAGAACTTGGCAAGGACGTGGGGCGTCTTATCCTACCCCTGCCTCGCATGTGGTGTCATCAACGGGCATAAATGGCAGCTCAAGCACGACTTGACAGTCCTGAGTTACGAATGGCCAACCTCTCTTCCTCTGGTTTTTAGTCGCAAATGAACCCTCGCACAAAGACACTCACCTCTTGTTATCGTCTGCATGATATTATGGAAGGGATGATGAGGCCTCTGACGTCTCACTGGGGTCGTTCAGGAACGATTGGTCCACCGGGGATATGCAGCCTTCAAACTATCGACTTCCTTCAACATTCTCCGAGATCAACGCACTTTCCACTGCAAATATTGACTGGGCAAACAGTTTGCGGCGTAGTTGGACTCCATTGTGGTGGCTTTAAGTATTTGGGGGTAACAAGAGTTTGACGGATGCCGCAATTCAAGCCCGGACAAACCGATCTCCATTTATTGAAGTTGCTGCCAGTTGTAGAACACCACTCTGGAAAATTAACGCTCTTGTTCAGAGATCAAATGGCCCCAAGAGGAAGCTATACTTATGAGGAAAAAAGCATACGTACTTTCAAACTTGTTGTAGGGTAGGAATTATCTTAATTTTTATAGACATGAGTCAATATATGCCGAAGTTTCTTCAGTTTTAATCAGTCTTCATGTTTGCGAGGTACAGTAAATGTAGAAGAAACTATCAGCACGGATTTAAAGCGTATCTACATTTATGTTATAAAAGAAATAAACTACAACATTCCATCTGCCCAATAGCTTTAGCATCTGGAAATCTTGGGTAGCTAATTTCTATCGAGATGATGAATTATGTAGACTTTACGATATTAAAAAGGTTGATACCACCATTGATAAGCAGCTGCTTATCTGCGAAAATATAACTCTTGGAGGCGTTTTCGCCCCGTACCTTGACCTTTACGTTCCAGATGTTTTAATAAATTCTGCTTTTCCCCGGTCTAGTGGCTGCATGCTGACTCAATGTTTGAAGTACGAATTTGCGATGTTTTAATTAATAATCAGTACTTTCCGTTGCGTGCTGTGATAATGCGATTTCAAACTACCACAAGTAACTAATGCATGAATTATTAAACGTTACTGTAATTTCAATCACGATATGAATTAACGTGTTCGATAAAGACTTTTATGTATGCTAAAACATTTTCACTTATCGGCACAGGGAGTGTTTGAACAAGGATGTAATTTCGGTTTCTTGATTCATCAGATTGGCAATGCAGCAAGTGCTGTCACATTGTCAGTAGTTATCCCAGAATGGTTGGAGAGTGGTTATGATTTTAGATATAAAAAACTAATACCTGTTAAACGTGGACTGAATTAAAATGGTTATGACTTTTAAAATAATGGCGAATTGTAAATTCATAATTCCTTCATAGAAACGTTGTGTGTGTAGCCACGATCAATAAGTTGGAAATTCAACTGTTTCTGTGCTGAAAGCTGCTGTCACGTTTCTATTATCTTTGCTCTTTGGGGATTTCGGACAGTGCGCTGTTGCTGTGGGCTTATTTCAACAGTAGACTTATAAATTGATTTTCATTCAGTAAATTGAATTGTTTTCTAACAATTAGACGCAGCTCTGTATGGATGACCTATTTACATGTATGGTCGCTCACTCAATTTTACTATATGCAAGTAATGGCTAGTTTAGGGACATTCAGGGAAGTAATGTGACGCGAAATGAAGCTTGAATGTGTTTTCTAATTTTTCTAAAAGGATTTTACCCACATTTCATGTTGATTTATTTTGACATACACTTTAGTTGTTGCCAAGGTTAGTCGTGAAAAATCATGGTAACTATGGTATGCACAGTATTGGTATGTTAATTAATGTAAAAGGAATACTGGAGTTGACACAATCTCCGGTTACCGTAATTTGCGATTAAAATGTGTTACAATTTCCACCCACCCACGTTTCTTCTGTTGGTAAAATCGGTTTTAATCGCCAGCTTAAATATTCAGGGATATTGCACGTTGGCAATTTAATTATATAATGACAAACCACTGTTATATGCTGTTAGGATTGAATCATGAATATGGCAAATAACAATCAAAGAGAAACGGAAATGCCGGTCCCCTGGCAATTATGAATCACTCTGATCTGATATTCGATAGCTTTCATGATATCGAAATGTTCCCATTCCCATAAACTATTCGGTGACTTTTATTAATATCCCCATTTATTGGTGCTCAGATTTAATCAGATACTGAGCATGTAGATTCGGCACGACACACTTCGATTATTTAATGATAAAGAATTTGCAAATACTGCGCTTTCACTGCGTTTCTCAACCCAGTTTGCATGGATTAGGGCTTGCCGATCAATCATTTTCAGTATAACTGACTCATGATTAACTTCCCCGTTGTTGTCAAAGTCTGTTTCTAGGAATTTGCATCTGCATTGCTCATTTCACATCCTGAACGTTGAATTTGCATCCTCCATTTCAATGACATTATCCATGAGGAAGCTAAGAACATTTTGAATTATTCAAACTACACCACTGCATTCTTGCTTTTGCGGGGGCTCGATTGCATGACACCAGCCTATAATCGAAATTAAATTATTCAGGGTATGAAGGTCTTCCCTTTATAAGACAATAAAGCCAGAGTAGCTCAGTGGGACCCCATGCAGATGTACTTGAATGATGATACCATACAAAATTAACAAAAAAATTACATTCCTTTTGTCAAAAAAGTTTTATGATACACATATCATGTGGTCTGCATCAAGTCCAGTTCAAAGTTCGTTTTAATTGGCTGAGTAATTACAATAAAAGATTCATGGATCTGAATAAGGGGGGTCGGTAATAAATATAGATCTTGGTAAGGCATTGATTAGTATCGGTGTCATTACGTTTTATGACTTCAGATTTAATCATTGGATAATTTAGGCGCATGTAGGCCTACATCTAAATATGAAAAGAATATAGCCTAATATAATGCAGTTTAACCCACATTTCTATAAAAAAAATGAGTCAGAATGATAAATAATTCACACAGCACCGTAGACGCAGATCAGAAACAATAGATTTCCAGTGTATTTTCATTACGGTGTTTTTTATTATAAATATAATTAGATTAACAAAGAAAATGCTGATGGCACTTTTTAGAAGCACTAGTTCAGCGCTTGTACATGTACAATTTAATGCACATAATGTAGCCTATAATTTATTTGGGGTGCATTTTTTCCGAAAACCTTGCAACTGATTATTATTTTATTAAACGATCGAAAGCGCTTGCTTGTAAAAGAATTGTTTATGCCATTGCATTTGAAACTCAGCAGTGATACATAATTTTAAACTAGTTGGGCTGAAAAGTTAGTTTAGGCTTTCATCCTATCTAGTTGAAAGTTATGTATTACTGACACCTGGTCACTGTTGAATTTCAAATACAACTTCATAAATAATTTTTCTTGAACGTAAATACCTGCAGAAAAACATGCTTTCTGTTAACCTTAGCACTTTTCTCGATACAAGTGACGATTAATCGACCGTTCAATTAGCCCCTGTGCGAAGAAAAAAGACGAGGTGCCCCCTAGGCTTAATTGATCATTGAAGACGCTCGAGAGCTCGCCATTGCGCAGCTCATGAAAGATTTCACTTATCTGGTCAAAGAAAAAACGCAGAGTTGATTGCGAAAAAGTTTTGCTCAATGAGCAAAGCGTTTGATTCCTGTTGTCTAACTGCTTCTTTTGCATTTGAATAGCCTGGCTGGCCATCAATCAAGGCAAATGGCTGCGCTCATCAGGCTCCTCTCACAGAAAATGTATATTAATAGAACTCACAAAGTACCTACCACCCATGACTCACGAGGCTTTTTATCTGGAAGCTTCTTGAAAGGGGCTATTAATAATGACGCTGACGAGTGCAGCGCAGAATAATACCACCGTTTTTAATTATGAGAAGCTCTCAATTCTTTTTCCCACCCCTGTCGACCAATATAAATATTGATCCAGCAATGAGCGGTTGCTTCCCATGCGCTGTAAATAATGGTTCAGGGTGGGCTTTTCCACTGCTTTCTGGCTGGCTGCAGTGTCTTAAGCGGCCATTGTTTTGGGTTTAACTTCTTTGACCTACTTGAAATTCTGATGAGTAACCGGTTACCGGATTGCAATAATTAAATGCTGGATGCTGTTGCATCTGGCGCACCTGGCCCCCTTTTAGCAGCTCGCAGAAACGTCAATTGCTGATCACCAGATGACTCAGTGTGCTGTTCAGGACGCGTCAGAGGTCACCGAAACTTAAACGTTTTCCTTGTATGTTCAATTTATCAGGCCCGCGTGATAGCCGCATGCGCTGACACTCGAAAGTGTCATACCGCAAAGATTAATGGTGTCATGCGATATTCCTGGGAAGACGTTTCCAAATTAGTATATCTGATGTTTGGCCGTTTGTACCAAAGTAGCCGGAATGCAGATGACTGCAGCATGTTTTAATCGTCATCCCAGTGCCACGTGACTCAGGCCATCTTCGTTGATTTTACGAAGTTACCAAAGATGTTACTATGCGAGGCATGGCACCGGGGTATAACACAGTTTAAGCTTCACCTGACAAAAACGATTCCCTGTGGGGTGTCTCAACTCAATGCTCATTCTACCATGTTGTGTAATGTAATAAATGCTGATATAAAATAAGCATTGATTACATTAACCCTGAGACACCCTGGTGGAAATTTGAAAGTATTAATAATTGATGCGGTGATCGGTAGTTGGGCGTGTAATGCTGGTTTGTGTAGTTTTGAATTAGAATTAAACAATTATTTTTTCTCATCCGGATGTTAAATATGGCCATATATGGGGTATTAAATGCCATAACTGACCATGTCTGATTGCATGTTCGGCCATACGCTCCGCATTTGGAAATGTTGCGTACTAAAATTATTTGGTTTAATATGTGAATTTAAGAGCTGAAAACAAGTCTGCATGAAAGGAGTAACTGAACTTTGTTTGCCTGATTTTTCTCCCTTAATATTGCCGGTTTTTCTTATGTTTGTTTGTTAATGAAACTTGTTACTTCCAGAATCTAGCCTGTTGTGATGGTTTTTAATTATACAACACTTTAAATTCACTTCATAAATCTCGTTTAATTACGGTGTTGTAATGAAAATGTGATCTAACCTGTATATTTATCTAATTATATTATTTTATTGAATTTTTTTTTAAACTAAAACCAATCTATTGCTGTGCCAATGAACACGCCAACATAGATATGGATGTAGAGATTTATGTGATTACATGTGTAAATCTGTTGACATATATGAATTTTATGAACTCAGACCATAAACTCAGTTTTATGGCAACAGTGCCTGCTAGCCCATTTATAACCAATATCTGGTTTAACCATATGTCATGGAATAAGTCATCTGTTCATATTTAATTTTATCACCCAAGCATTCTGCTGGGTTTCAAATACATGTAAATTAAAATAAATTTTAAGAAAACATCATTATTTATTGTAATGTATTGAATATTTGGGTGTAACATGTAAGTTGTATTATGGGTCGTAGGGCCTACTGGGAGAGTATAACAACATCCATCGTAATGTTCCAAAACCTCACATCACACACTGGAATCTAGTCCTTAAATGATGGTCCACAGACAATAGGGTTGGAACAGGCGTCGTTCAACAATTCTTTGTTTTGGTACGAGAAAATTAGCTGAGCAGTTTTATTAATGGGATGAAAGTCGGAGCATCACTGAGAAATAAACAAGCGATGCGGAATGAAGATGACAGCCAGCATCCTCCATGCTGACAGTTGATGCAATTCATGTAATGGGGTTTGCTTTCAAGTTGCTCATCAACTCTTATCAGCGTCAATTGGTTAACACGTTGATTTCTATCAATTAAAAAAGGTGTGATGTGGCCTCTTGTGTCGAAGCAAATCTGGGGATTCAAAGGAATTTTAACTCAGTGTGCTACATTCATCATGCGATATGCCAGTTGTTGGGTGAGGTGGAAGTGACGTAAAACACGAGGAAGACAGGAACAAAACAAACAAAAGAATAGAAATTGTTTGGATCATTAATTTGACAAAGCACTTAGATTTGTAAACGGGATGGCCTCGTAAGGTCGCCGTATTGCATGTTCATAACACAAGATCAGCTAGGGTTTTTATTGGCAAAAATTACGGACGTACATGTATTTTGCCTCATCATTCACTTTATTGGAGTATTGCCATCGTCCAATAAGGATCAATATTGTTGCGCTCAATATCAATTGCAGTAAATTGCGCTCGTTCCACTGTATTAATGGTGAACATCAGTATTATATTCGGGCAAATTAGGATAATCAGTGCAAACATTACGCAGCTAAACAGATTTTTGACAATGTACGATGTCGCAAGCTCTAAGTACAGTTCGAAAATGACCTATTGTTGTTAATTTTGTCTATTGATCGCAACCGTGAAAGGAAATGTTCCTTTTGATGGCAGAATGCAATTTCCTTGCATTTAAAGCTTCATACAAACTTTGTTTTATCTAGTTTTCTTTGGAATTGTCATTCTATGTCGATCATTTTAAATGAAGTCAGCTGAATGACATGTTTGTCTGGCAAAATCATGTTTTTTCAACGCAAGCAACTATGGCAGCTAGGTTCTTTGTGAATTTGCTGTCTCCCTTTATTATCAGCAGATTGTTTTTGGATCATGACAATTGGCACTCATCAAACAAAATTAGTGGATGCCGCATGGGTGGGTGGTTTTACTGTGTCCCCGCACAGATGGAAATAATTTCTGACATCAGGTTTATGGCAATGTTATACCTAATTGGGTCTCAAATGTAAGACCCAAGGACCTATCATTGTCTAGAGTAGGTTGTTAAACATGGGATGTCGCAATACTGTGCAGATAATTTCAGATTGATACTAAATGGTGATTTCTGATTCTTAGTGAAAAATTGATTTCATCTTGATTTACGCCCTTTGTCGTGTTACAAGATAGCTTTAATGTACAAGTACATGTATATTATCGCTAAGTGGCATTACTTTTGAGGATACACTTAAGTAGCCATATGGATTTTATAGCTCTTGATTTTCTTCAGATCTGCAAGAGTTATGGGCTCTCTAATGACCTTGGATTCATTTAACGTTCAATCCACACGAATCACAAACATTACCAGTACATGTACTGGTATTTGTGCGTATTTTCTGTGCATGCCAGGTACAATTTTCCGAATTTGATGATATGCGAAAATGGATATTGAAATCTTGGTTAAAGAGTTGTTACTGTATCTCGTACTTGTATCTATGGAATATCTTTTGTTGGCGATCAGTTAGCCAAAACTGAAAGGTTTATGAACCAAGTCAACTTGATCTACATATTTTTACTTAGCCCATGCACGCCAAGGCACTTAGCCCACACGTTCAGAGCTCAACCACAAAAAATAACCAGCTGTACGTCCTTAGGCTTGGATAACCAATAGGCGTTGTCCCTTGTATTAAAACAACGCTCGCTCGTAAATATAGAACATCATGTACTCATTTTAGACATGAATGGCTGTTCTTAATATCATGAAGCACCTTTCCAATTGTTGGGAGTGATGAGTGAAAATTACCATTTCTACAGGAATAATTGTAGTGCGTGGCGTTTATCATTTGAATACATTTGAAGGTGCGGACGATGTACTGTAGTTAAAACAAATACATTATATAATCATGGACTGCCCGAAAATATTTATCATATCCTATTTACTCATCTGCCAAAATCAAGAACAGGTAAGCGTTATTGTGGGAAAACAAGTCGTTTATTTTATGATTAACAATTTGGGCCGATACACTTTTAACTTTGACCTACGTTGCTCAAAAATGTCTGGTATATTGGTTTCCCATATCAATCATTAATATATTCAAATGATTGGATTGAAAAATACTTTAAATGCTTTCTTATTTTGTGAAAGTATTGCTAGTGAAAATAGACAATGTTCTAAACGTAACATTGTTGCAATTTCAGTGTTGATATGTTTTAAATATTGTGTGCAAAGATTAGAGACAACAACAACGACCAAAATTGTTTTGGATATACTGCATTGGTTTCATTGTTTTTATGGAATGATGTACATGTATTTACATGTAAGCTTAAGTTGAATATTAAATATTTCATAAAAGATAATATGGAGTGAATTTAAAGTGAATAGCTATATTAAATTATCGTAATATGTAGGCCTACTGCTGGTGTACATTTCGCAGACTATTCAATACAATCGATGAATGACGTTTATAATTGCTTGAATGTATTTTAGATTGCTGAAATTTAGGCAAGCATGCCTGTATAGCGAACGTATTTGTGTAAACATTCCTCCAACAAATGAGTTTTTTTTTCGACGAACAATATTACATTTGTTTTATTATGTAATAGAATCGGATTCTCAGGAATGCTTATATGAAAAGTTTTCTAGTTCCGCAACAGATACTGCCAGCGCACTTTTTATAGGTGCTCTTAAACGATACGTTCTTTGCTTATATGCTGCACAAAATCTAACGACTATGTCAGTGCCTTGATTTCATCGAGAAGATGAAGGGACGATGGGCTCTCATAAAAGTAATTGAAGCGCTTTTCTGGAAGACATCGTTTCGCTAATTAAACCTGATTTACTGCAGCATTGTGTTCAGTATAAGTCTTCATAAGTCTTCTTGTTACATAGCGAAACCTCTAACACAGATTCTTGTTGGATAACGCTTCAAGATATAGCGTTCATTACTGCATCTGGCCACAACCGCTATTGAGAACTTGACATACTGACTTCTAAAGTTTCTACCCAATGTAACATTAACTGAAGAAAGGCTATTTCCAATACTTCCAAGCAATTTCAGGGAAATTTGTTTTGCTAGTCGGGATAACAAAGTTTCTGGCGACATCCTAAGCTTCTCTCTCCCTCCTACTCTGGCAGATTCAATTCTTCGGTATGGATTATCAGTATAATTAGATTTTGAATCCATGATTGAATCGTGATCTTGGAAGAACCTGTCAGAAACACAGTGCTATAGACTTTTTAAGAATTCGGATCCATACTTGCCTGCAAAATTGCGTTTTTCAGGTCCCAATTGCCGTCTCTCCCTGAAAGAAGGTGAACTTCTTTTATTTAAAAATCCACCGGTTCGAAAGTGCTATTAAATATCATTGGAAGCTCCTTGGGCTTGATTTATATCCCTTATTCGAGTGAATTCGATTGAATTATGGCGGACGCGTGTTGCATGGCTCATTCAATGGTGAATAATGCCATGCCGTAGAATGGTGTGGACGTTGGTAATTTGTCGCCCTTGGTTGTTGCCTGGTCATCGACGCTATTGATTTTCGCTACGAAGATATACTGCTTGGCCTCGGTCTGATTTTGGACATTTTTATGGTACTGCGCCTAGTCTACCAGAGATTTGATTTGGTACGTGGCCGGCTTCCAGAACAAGAAAAACAGCGTCGTTGACAAAATAACGCGTTGTCGTAGGCGGCCAAAATGTTTTATTAGCAGAATTGAGCGATTGTGGATTACACTGACGTTTCTAATCATAATTCCTCGCTACGCACCAATTTGGTAGCCTGCCATAGGACGACATTATTCGGGCCTAATAGCCCCAACGCCCCCTGAAGTTCTGGACTACTCGGAGGTAATTTCGACCGCTGCATATTGCCCAAAAAACGATTCAGACGCATTTGACGAGATTTCTGATTTGATGAAAGTACGCGAAATAGGAGATAACATGCAACTGGAAACCAATGAGACACGGCAACGATGGCCTCACATTGTCAGCTTGGATGCGAAATACAACAGCTAGTGCGGTTTATTTACGTAAGAAATGAGAAAACGGTGGAGTCCCTGCTGTGTGTGCACCATCATGAAGGAATGTTGGTTCCAAAACACAACATAAGTGTCTTGGAACAATATACATGCATGTAGGTCATAGGATTTTGCAGGTTCCTGCACCAACTGTTATGGTATATTGCATTAAAAAACCCTCGAAATTTCATCAACATTTCACAATGAACTGTGTGTAATACTGTAGTTTAATTTGATTGAAACCCGGCAGATGGAGAAAAATGAATATTATGTAATTTGAATTCGTAAAAGCATAAACATGCACAATTCAACGCAGAATCCTATGATCAGCAAAGAATGCCACTCGTGTTATTATTGTTATCTTATTTAGCGGTTACCACCGCATTTAATCGGCGTTTTTATGGTCACTATCATCTTTGCCAAACTGAATATCTGTTGTTAGCTTAGGGCTTTCCATTGTTGGGATTTCCATAAGTGGATTCACCACCTAGGTGGTTTCCTTTAAAGGTTACCCCATGAATTAATAATTACAATGTACTAGCATTTCATGACTACCTACAGATCGTTACAGTAATTGGTAATACAGTCGAACCTCGATAACTCAACTTCCTATAAGTCAAATAATCCGCTAACTCAAACTTTTAATCAAGTCCCGA
>JAQIXS010000446.1:0-47035 GCA_034700785.1 Rossiulus vilnensis | reverse complement strand
GAATTGTATTCAATTGAAAATAACTAAGTTCTTCCATAGAATGCAAAAATAAAATCAAGTTTTAGGTATTGTTAATACATTTTTCTTCTTTTTAAATTTATATTTCCAACAATACTACTGTTATATGCTTAAAACATTTTTTCCAAAAAATTGGATATAGTGAACCATCGGTTATAGTGGACTTATTGTTGGGTCCGCAGATGGTTCACTATAGCGAGGTTCCACTGTATTATAAAAAATTACAGCAATAAAAACTTAATTATGTTTGCGGATTGATTTTAGTGAATTATATTTCTACTTTATTCTCATTAATTAGAACCTACAATTAAACGTTTAGGTTAATCAAATGTATGATAAAATACTGCATTTCGTAAATTTCTTGATAACAAATTCAACTAAAATTTAAATATACATTTATTAGTGTAAATGAATTTTAAACCGAAATATATTCAACAAATTATGTTTGGGATACTTTTCTCTAAAATTAAATTAATAGATTACAATGCACGTTAAACTTAAATCATCCATTTTTAACTTCATGTTCATGTACAATACGCTAATGTTTAAAATGCACAGAATCATGTATTCAAAAGTACTTTTTAAATAATTTAAAATGACAACTTTTAGCACCACCTTCTATTATTATTTCTCATTTAAACGGCCGAGCAAGAGAAACAGAAGCAAGGTCCATAAAAAATATCCAATGTCAGTCAAGTATTTTCCAAAAAAAGCCAAATAGCCCAGAAAAAAAATCAATGCCACTTCCTCCGAGTGACGTTTCTAATTTCAGTTTAATGACGTTTAACGCAAGAACAAAGTGTCCTAACACTCAAGTGCCTTTAAGCGTAAAGAGAAAAGCCTTAATAATGCATTGCAATCGAAGTCAATCTAACCTTGAGGCTGAAAACATGTACTTAGATAAAGGACAGTATTAGCCAATCATTCAGCTAATTGAGAGAACAATTGAGGCAGAAAAATCGATCAAAGCAGAACCTACTTGAAGCATTTTAGCATTTCTTACGTTAAGGCCAATCTTAAAAAAGTATACATTTTTGCTACAGATCCTTATGTTTGCTAAATTTATTCACCCCAGTGTATAATAGCTTGTCCTCTAGGGTCTAAAGCATTTTTTATAATCTAATAACGCCCTTTTTATTTATAAAAAATAAACCTGAAAAACTGCTATGTCCAACTTGGGAAGTTTCATCCAGAGAGAAAAATCCGTTTTTCAGAGATCGCATAACGGTGTTAAATATCATGTGAATTTTGCTCCAGGCCCAAATTGATTTTGACACATTGTCCTGAGCAGAGTTGACAGCATCAGTATGTCGAGATGAGGATAGCGGTCGACAGGGTCAGCGATGGTCAAGTCACATGATTGGCAAGGTCCAGTAAACTGACATTGTGTTTTTCTAAAATTCGCCTTGTTTTTATCCTTTATCGATATTCCTGCACGCATCCTGAAGAGTCCTACGGAAAGGACACGCACAGAGACATCTGATCAATAAAAGAAAATTATTGACATCAAAGCAAGACCAGATTCTGTCTTTTCCTTGTCCAAGAGACCTTTGCTGGAGACCACACGTATCCATACAGGCAGGCGTTGTGATAATATTTCACTGGCAAACAACAATGTTCCCTATCTGACCCCACACATCATTGCATTTCTAAAAACAGTGAAAAAATTCCAACAATAATTTAATGTCTTATTTGGAATTATATATCTGGGGTCACATAATTAGCAATCCAAGAGCTCTTTAAATGCCTCTTAATGGACATACCGGGCGTCCCTAGTTAAGAATTCAACTTTATGCTCGTAGACAATGACAGATCTGGACATCGGATGACCTGATGTGAACTATTGTAGTTTAACGAAACTGGACTGCAGTCCAAGTAAACAAATAAAAGTGACCTTATCCTGAATTTTATTGCACCTTGCTTGCTCAAAACGACTACTTTTATAGACATCCTGTGAAAATAATAAAGTATTGAGCATGACCCAGAAGAATGACACCCATGGAAAACAATTAACACATTTTTGGTTATTTATAACACAATAACACATTTTCCCCAGTGTAGAATTGGATGTGTACGGAAATATACCGTTTATTTACGTAAAAAAAAGTAAATAAACATAAAAAATGCAGTTATACGACCGCCCAAAACTGGTTTTTCGTCTCAATGAAACCTCCCAGGATGGGCAACGGAGGTTGGGTAGTTTTTTATTCTCTTATTTTAAGTTTAGTTGATTTGTATTATAAATAACCAAGATAATTTGAAATGATGAAAAATAACGCAGGCTCTAGAGTAGAACCGATTCTACACCGGAGGAAACAAACTTAGCAAGTGTAATAAATATTTGTAGAAAAAATGTGATTTTTTTTTTGCATAGTGGAAATTATTCTGGGTCGGCTGCAGTCTTTAACAACGCAGACAATTATTACAAAATAAATCCCAAATAATTTCCCTTGCAAAAAAAAGCCAAAGAGCACGTAGCGTACTCAAAAACAGTCAAAGAGCACGTAGCCTACTAAAACCACCTTATTTAAGATGTCAAAATTTCAGAAGAGAGATTCCTTTTTACACCCCTGACGCTTGATGCAATTTTTTTTCAGCAGCATGTTTTTTTTCGCCAAAATTACGCTTGCCAAATCTGCTGATGAAAATCTGTTTTCGCAGGCATCGCAATCAATAGCGTAAGATCACATATCCAATCTAACTTCCCTACCAGACACGATATTTTTAGAAACTTATTTGCTTTATTGCTTCCTATTGTTGCTACAAACTACTGATAAATCCAAATCGTGCCTTAGGCGAATATTTCCTCATCGCTGATTGGCTGATTTCAAATGGAGTGGGAGGTTGGGTTGGCTTTGCATGATGGTAAATTTCGCAAAACCTCGCTGCTAGGGATTCAGCAGCTAGTTTTGGATGACCAATGCCTTGCTCAGAGGCCATTCCCTCAGCTGCTCCAAAATAATAATGATAACACATGGACAATTCTGTCATTGCCCATGGAAGTAATGCATCAGAGCTTAGCACATTTCATTGATTTTACCACCTCTTTTAATTAGAAGCCTGGCAAACTACCCGGGGTCTTGAATATTTATGAGCTCGGTTGACATACATGTATGCTGATTCGGAGGCTTGGATCAACAAAGCGGAAGTAGGCAAATGGCAAAGAGCAGAAACTGACCACCAACACCGAACAATTCCGGCTTGAAAATGGGTATTTCGTCTTTAAAATGACCATAAAATGAATACCTGCAATAGCAAAGACCTCTTCAGACATAACTGTCTCAATAATCCCATGATGTTTGCAAGATGTGTTTGCCTCCGAGGAGCTCCGCATGCAGTTATGAATGCAGAGGTGCAAGAAAGAAAAAAATCCTACCATTTCAGAAAAAATATAAAATAATTTATAATAACAAAATGTCTTAAGAAGACGTGGGTGGATAAGTTTTTTAACAAATTCATCCACTGCGTTTTGGAAGTTAAGACTGCTCTATGGAGCATAGCAATAAAGTTGGCTGAAATATGGAAGTAGAATTCAGAAAAAAAACTTAGTACTACAGTTTTGAATAAAAATGGAAGTGGAAACAATCTTTTGCTTGAGAATACCCTTTTTTACTATTGTTTTTTGTAAAAAAAGCAACAAGATATGGAACAACTTAAAAAACACATTTTTTACAGGTAGTTGAAATTATTAATGTTCTTAAGACATCATTAAAGACCATAAAACGTAACCTGCAATAGCAAAGACTTCTTCAGCCAATGAATAAAATTGAGATTATTAAAATTATATTGAAGGAAAATAATTTGAAAAGGTGTACACGTACAGAGAATTTAAGTCATTAAAGCCCTATCGAAATCACTAGCTGAAACTGACATCATCACAGCCCTTGAAAAAAGTTTTGATTGAATTTGAAGTAATTACAACTACATGTATTAAAAAAACGAATAAGTAGCATTGCAGTCATATAAGTGTGCGACTTTGAATCAAATGACTAATGCTAATTATGCATTTTTTTTTAAAATAATTTTAATTGCCTCAACATTTTCTCCCAATTACAAAATTGGAACAGACTTAGTTTGAAATAAATCAAAACTTGCAATCATTGAGCTCACATCACTAAATCACGCAGATACCCTTCTGATCCATCATCAAATTATCTGATTTTGCACCTACGTATCTCTAAATAAACTCCAAATGTTTTCCACTATGGCTTAACACACAAGCTACCATCCTGACAAGATTTTTTTTTAAAATCACAACCAGTGTTTAAAAATGTCCTAATTGAATCTAGCATTGACAATGGCTGATCTGCCATTGTTATTCTGGCCTGAAATGTCAGGGGCATTAGCAAGGATTACCCATCCCCAAATACCATCGTCACCAACAAGAGTTTGTGTGGATGAAGAGGTCGTCCATTGGCCCTCCTGTCCAATGACACGTCAATGGATTTCAGACACTTAATTTCAAATTCGTGCGTTGCTACAAGACGCTGCAATGTCACCAGAAGACATTCATCAGGCCCACCCAAAGCCCATTAAGTCTTGGATGATGACGTCCTTCGATCCTCTGCAAAACCTCTACTTTGAAGAGCAGTGGAGGAGGCGGAAATTTGTAATGGAAATCAGGGTAATTTGCCAGAATTTCCCACTTTTATTGCTGTCTGGCTGGTGGGAACAACGGCCTAGACCCGGAAGTACATCGAACAAGACCAAGGAGGCGTAAATAATGGCGGATTTTGTGGTGGGGCATTAAAGTGAACATCAAGGGCCAAAAAAAAAAAGCGGAATCAATGCGGTTTCAGTTTGGAATTTTATGTCGCCAATCAACCAAGCATAAAATGTAATTCGTAGTGAGGACATGGTAAATACCCTAGTCTGGGCCTCTGGGGGATTGACTTTTATCTGAAAAATATACACATGTACATGGGGTCCTTGACGTACCAAACAACCATAGCTTTGGACTAACGTTGGATAAGCAACCAAATACATTGGACTAATGACGTACTTGTATAGGCATATGAAAGAAAACAAATTATTCATTGAACACTTAATTTGATATAGTAAAATAAACAGAAAAATTATTTCATTTTACAATTTGTATAAGTTTTCATAGCAAAGTTCAACTTACTGTAGTATATACTTTAAAAAAAGTATATATTTAAAATAAAGATAACATGCATATACAGTAAGCTTTAAAGTACCGTAAATCATTATTTTAGTGAGATTAATAATCAAATACAACCGAAACAAAATTATAAATTATAATTAAGAATTAGAATTAATAATTAGAATTAGAAATATGAACATTTTTCTTCAAAATAAAAACTTGCGTTATTTTAATGTTATATTATTAGTTTTACAGTGTCTGTGTTATACCAAAAACATTTTCAGCATGTTAATTTGCATTATACTTACAATACAGTATGCAATTTAGAATTAAACTAAAAATTGGGAAAGTGAACAACGATAATCGAGGACCCTTGAAACACACAAAAAAAATAAACAAAAAAAAACGGCTAAAAATATCGAGTTTGTGTCACTTACAGTTAGGATTAATTCTAAAACCAGCATCACGACGTTTATTGAAACATTCTTGATGAATCGATTACTTGGTTCGTTTTCTACTGACAGGCTAATCCTGGATTAGGCCCTGGATGAAGGATAGGGTTATTGACACAATTTATAAGACCGTAAGGAACACAATTTTCCAATTAAGATAGTGCGAAGATTAATTAATGAGGCTTCAACCAAAACTAAATTAACTGAAATGGAACACAATTTTTACTTGCTTAAACCTATACGTTAGACCTGATAGCTCTCAAATTTGCATAAATTGAAAGAACAAACATTACGTTTGTGCAGAATATGGCAAAAATCTACTTGTCCCGTTTACGTGACTCTGTAATAAATAAGAAGACAAAGCAAGCGAACAACTTAAAGATATCCATTAATGGATTTTGATGAGTATACTTTTATATCCCCATTAGTAAAAGTATTTATATTCAAATGAAGTAGATTAGGTTAGAGTGTTTTTTATAATATAAAAAATAGCTTTGAAAAAGGTAGTTGAAAGAGTAATTCTTGTGCAAGAAATCCTTATAATATTTTATCGAAATGGTTTTCATTACATTTTTATCTTAACACAATAGTACCTTAAAATAATAAATTATCGATCAAATTAGAATCCTAAATGTGATAAAATATATTCGCGAAATTTTCTTAAAAGATTTAACACTCATACATCAAAATATTTTCCAGCTATGATATTCCAAGATAAAAACATGATAAAGCACCTTGATACGGTCATGTCTTAACTCCAAAAATTATTTTCATAATGTTATTACGATAAAAACGATTGAATTTGCATTGCTTAAGCCATTATATCATGACTAGTCTGCAATTAGGCCATTTTAATTAAAACTAGTCAAGTAAGTTTCAGAAATTCGCTTCGCTCCAGAGCAATTCCTATTTTTTATAACATTTTAATATGATTTTCTTAAGAAAGAAATAAGTGTAATGGCTGATCATTTCTTCCACCAAGAATCATATTAGTTGCAGTATAAAAAAAATTTTTTTGGGGGGGGGGAGGAATGGAATTTTTTGTGCTTGCGATAGCAGATTGAAACTGTAACATTTATAATGGCATTTTTATTGCTGACAATTAAGCAGCTAAGCATTAATTTTTCAGCTTCGGAAGCATTTAAAGGAAACATAAAAAGCTGAGGTTATAATCACGAAGGCCTCCGCAATTTCAGTTTTATTCACCTTAACGATTGCATCTGGCATCATTCAGCATTACGAGAAAACCTTAATTATAGGCCTTGCCATTATCAGAAAAAAATCAAAAGTCAAAAAGTGCCACAGACACTGCAGAAACCTTATTCGCAATAAACTTAAAACGTGCATTTCTTAAATATAACTTGCGGAATAAACACGGTTATTATTACGGATGTCTGAGTTTTGCCGAGCACTTTCAATTAAATCTTAAGTGGCCTTGATCACGTTTACCAATATACCGCTAATTAGCAGAATCAATTTCTAAGATACGCTTTAAAAACCGATTAAACTCTGTGGTAATCAAGTGCTTACATTCGTGAAATCACTCCTGGTTTCCTAGAAAACTAGGCACGGTGTCTGAAAAATTTAATACAAGAATCATGAAAATGTACGTATCGAAATACTTCTCAAAAATTCATACATGTTTTCTAATATATTCCTTTTAAAATGCATACAATTTAACAGAATAATTCTGAAAAAATACATACAATTTCCTAAAATAATTATTTAAAAGATGCACACATTTTCATAAAATATTTCTTAAAAATTCTTACACTTTCTTAAATGTATTCTTAAGAATGCATTATAATTTCTTTAAACTTGTACCTTGTCCATGATCCACCTTTTTTAGAGCATTTAAATAAGTACTATCATTCATTTTGTAAGAAAAATAGAAAACACTGGATTAATTTTAGTTGACTAATCTACAAGATCAAATTGAAATATTACGTAGATCCTTTAAAATAGTGTTATGAACTGTAAGTTTCATTCTTTAACGCGTTTTAGAATTGATAATAATTAAGGAAATTCTAGGGGCAAAAATCTCAATGAGAACTTGAACGGAACATCAGTACCAAACATGGATCAAAATGAAGTCCAAACACAAGTTTGACAAATATATCCAACAAATGCATTACCAAAATCGTGCTCAAAATAGCAGCAGTCTAAAATATCTATTAAGAATACATCTGTGACAGAGGCCATTGCCTGTGACCATCAGGAGGTCGATGTCCCTGGCTCATAATTCTTTGCATTCCCTAACAACCACTGCCCCAAAGGTGTCCGTGTGAAGCGTGAGTTATTTCCGTTTTGATGACCAGGTAAGCTGCCTCCATAGGCGTTGTCAGCCAATAATTGAAACACCCCTTAAGTAAATTTGACGCCAAGAACTACCTTAACCGCAGATCCTTGGAGGTCCCAGAAGCCCTGCTGGAGGCACTCACAATCACTTTATGGCCATTTCATGGAGAGAAATGCGATAAAGTCATCATAAAATCGATCATGAGACACGCCTTGGTTGCCTTTGCGGCTTCCATGGCCATCGAGTTCGAAGCCAGCTCTCGACTCCCCAGAGGCATCGAATTTACCAGAACATGTTTCGAAATATGGAGAAATTAAAATTAAGAGCAATTGAATTTGTAAAGCAATGAAGAGGAAATGCACTTTCACGATAAGTAGCTCCGGAATACTCTCGCACCTCGCTTTACGGCCTAGATAGGCTCATGGAAAGATGGCTGTAGAGCTAAATGCTGTATAACGAAACATTGTGAAGATATTGTTACATACGATGCGTTCCAAATCTCATTCGAAAAAAAAATAGGAAAATCACTTAGGGTTATTGGTTAAAAATGTCTAAATTTGAATTTTCATTTGAAATTAATATTCCATTACATAGTTTTCAAGAAGAAAAAAAATTGAATATAATTTTTTTTTGAATAGCCTGAAAATTCGCATGATACCATTGTTTTCATTGGCCTTACATATAGCTGGCCCAGAAGAAAGACGATACGTTTGATTTGCTCATTCTATGGAACAGGATGTTCAGGGTTACACCATTAAAAGGTGTGAAAAAATATGACCTGCGCAGATTCTATTAACCTAAATGCTTTCATATGCCTGAAAAGACCCATGCACTTTAAAGCATTTCTTTATAAAATATCAGATTTCATTATCGGGCTGTAAAATGAAACAAGGACATAAAATAAAAAAGTCTTAGTGGCGTTGGAAAGTCATTTTCAAAAGTCTTTTGGCATTCACATCACAGCGTTTCAAATCAACGTCACTGAAGACAGAAAAGCAGTCAATAAAGGTGTTCATCATGTGCCTCAAACCCGGTCTTCAGGAGAGGCATTCTCTTGCCAGAGCCCACTTCCGTTGGGACACGTACCAGGCATCATCCACATTAGCTCCGGAAAATTCGACTTAGAGGAGATGGTGTTGAATATTAATTAGCCCCAAGGTTCCAGCAGAGATCTTAACCATTCACCAGATCTTTATTGTGCAACATTGCTCCGTAATTTTCTCTTAAGGATCCAAAAACGCCTGAGTAGGGGCATCTAACACGAACCGGATGTGCACGTATGGTGCTTGTGGACATTGCGGAACAACGATCGATTGGCCAGCAAGCAAGGCAGATAATTAAATATTATTGTGTCCTTTTCGCTCGGGAAGGACGACCATACGTGTTTCTTATTTCTGCATCTTCTGCAAATGTCGATAAACTCAGGGCAAGTTTATTGCCAGGACAGGTATCGTCAATGACCAATGGTCAGCAGCGGGTGGATAGCACTATACAAGAAGTCCAATATACAGGATGTTCAATATCTATTTTCTACATTTAGTCAAGATGACAAATATGAATAACTATCCAAGATGTCCAACATCCATTGATTGCCATGATATAAAATGATCAATAATTATTAGCTGTCCTAATATACTGGTTTTATTCACGATGGCCACTACCTACTGGAAGTAAAGAATAGAAATGGTCAATGCCCACTGAATATCTATCTACATGTTGATCTGAAGTACAGAGAACTATTCAGGATAGTCAGTATCCACTGACTTATCAAAATATCCCGAATTCATTGACTGTACTGAAAACCGTGGGAATCCATTGACCGTCAAGAATCAAAATGATCAATGCCCATTGAATGAAATAAAGATGCCCGAAATTCATTGACTGCATTCATGATGTTATTAAATGTTTTCATTCAACATGCTTAGAATCCACTGCTATTCATGAATCGAAACGGTGAAAGCACCAGTGGCTTTCAAAACACGTTCACTGTACATGTACACAAACTCAAGACAGTCAGCAACCATTGACCGTAATGAATTATGCATTTACTTTGACATTCATATGCCAGTAATTGCTAATACAACTCGTATATTTCGGGATGTTTTGACAGGAATCCTTTCATTCTAACCAGGAATTTGAAATTCTCATTTGAACCAAACATTGCTAACATAATTCTTGCAGAAGTTTCATCCCCCTTGAGGGTGGCTGCTTTAAGAGGGTCTCTCGTTTTGAAGGGTTTTCCAGAAGTCGCAGCAAATGCGGACATAAGTTTCTTCTTAATGAAGACTATCTGCATTTTCACCCTATAAATTCATCGATTTTTCAGCCACGTTTTCGCATTAAATTTCGAGAATAAATCTGACATTCTTTCGGCCCCACAGCTAACAAAGAGTTGCTTATTAAAGAATTCCTACATTAAATGCTGATAAGTCAGTAGCTTATTAAGGCAGCCACAGTCAGGGCCAAAGTGCTCGGTTTGCTTTCCGAAATTTAATCAACAATCCACCTTGTTAATTTCGTGCCATTTATATTGGAAAATGGATCGAAAGGGGTGAGGTGTAAGGGGTAAGGGGATTGCAGGCGTGATGCAATTTGCACTTGGCAGAAAAGCTGGTGCATAGGCTGCTCCAAGCTGAGTTATTTGCTTTTTTTAATTTAATATTAAATCTCATTTTCATCTTGATTAAGTTTTCGGAAATACGTTCGCGGGGCTTGGCGAGATCTTAAAGTAATTGTTTACGACAAGATTTTACGTGATTTTAAACAAAAATATTTTTTTAAACATGAAACACAAATTCGTGATAGTGTCATCGTAAAGGTGTCCACTCTTATTAAGTTATTAATTTGGCATTTCGATCATTTATTTTTACGGATTGGGTTTGATCTTTGTAATAATTATAATATGTATAATAATTTCGCAGGAATTTAACTATTCCTGCGAAATTAATGATTTTTCAGACCATTAAAAAAGAATCATTGTCAGGGAGCCTATAACAATTGGTAAAATAAAATCAGTAACTTCTTAATGACTTCAAAAAATTAATGGCTTTATTTTTGTATGTTATAAACAGTTGCTTGAATAATACTAAGAAAATGATTTTAATTTCTAAATGGCTTAATGTATTTATCGCTAAATTCCGAAATATTTTCCTAACTGTTCAATTAATGACTTTTTACTTCTTAATTGCTTGATATTTAGGAAAATATCAAGTCATTCACAAATCGATTTACTAATAAATACATTTAACCTTCTAAAAATGATAAATATTGTCTGATTGCATGCATTCTAAAACATGTTATAGCTTAGGAAAAATGAACAAAAATGATATGTTTTTAAGTCTTTAAGAGGTAATTGCTTTTGTATTTCCAAATACTATAGGCACCCTGATAAGGTCTTTATTAAAGTTCTTTAAAGTTAATTAATTCAGCTTCCCGGCCATTTATTTTTATAATTTTGGTTTGATTAACAAATAATATAGAAAATTATCTAGAATTTCGCAAATTTTGATCCACTGCATTTATTCTCATAAAAATTAATAATTTTTTCTAAACATCCTAACAACAGAATTTAGTTTTACAAATAAGTACAATAATGTACTTTTTTAATTCCTTCTTTCTAAACAGTAGTTGCTATAATTTCGAAATCAATTTCTGATGAAAGCTCATTGATATCATATTTGATTTTCAGGCTCGTTAAATAATTGGTATTCAAAGTAATGTTCTAAAAACACTTTTTGTAATTGTGAAACAATGTCATTCGATTTCAGAGGTGCTACATTTGGTTGATCTACTCAATTAAATACGAGGCTGTTTCAATCGTTATTATCTCAACCAGACAATCTTCCGCTGTTAAATTATCTATTCAAACGTTTCCATGCAAGAAATTTCGTGCAACAAAAATTGCCATCAAAACCCCAAGGAAATCACGAAAAAATGCATGAAACTGTTTTTTGTTACATACTTTGTTACAAGAATTACTGATGCGAGCGTAATATAATTTCAGAACGTAGTGATAAAGAAGTATCAATATTGAAATTTTGCTCACGTTATTTTTTTGTGCCTCTCTAAACATGGTATGTGTCAATAATCCGAACAATGGTTTAATAACGCTTTAGAAAGAAGGTAAAATGCAAGCATGGTGGAAAAATGGGAGCTGCTGAAGCAAAAAATCAAAAAAGTCATATCGTTGTACGGTTGAATTGAAGTTTTCATTGGATTAAAATGCGAAAAATAAAAAAAATTAAACTTTACTGTGCCATTGTGCATTAGTACTCGCCTGGTTTAAAAGTTAACGTTTGGGAAAATCAACTTAGTGTTTAGAGTAAAAAAGGATCTTTTTTCTCAAAAAACTTCTAAAGGTTAGTGGTTGAGCTCTTTAGTAGGTTGTAAGAATTGCTTAACAAGTCATTCAATTATCATTAGTCAATTGTCTAATAAGTCCAGTTCAATATTTGACATTTCAGGAAAGAAAAGGTATGCTAATAATTTCTGAATCTCTTAAAAATATTATAAGTTAAAATTTTTTGGGTAGAAAAGTGATCTAATAAAAAATGTTGCATAAATTTACTTCTTATTAGATCAATGAAATTGTTAGCAGAAAACATTTAGTATTTTTTCAAATTATCTATGGCCTTAAATATAATCAAAATAAACGACCCTAATGATATACTTATTTTCGTTTAAATTTGTTTTTAAAAATACTTTTGTTAAACAGCATAATCTTAATGTCTTTAACGTCTTTATTTTATTTAAATGTCTTAATATTTTAAAATTCTTGAAAAGTCTTTTGAGTCACTGATTTTACACCACCAAATTCTGTGCACAGAAAAATCCAGAAACAACGATAAACGTTTAATTTAAAGCGGACGTTTTTAGTTATTGATCAAAACATTTTAATTCATCTGAAAGCAGGTTCTCTATTACGCAGGGTTGTCAGGATATTTCAGGATTTCATAAAATATAAAGGGTATTTTTCTAAAATAATGAGCATAATACTTAAGGTTTTTTAACATTTATTAAAATTATCATTTGTTTAACTTCAAATTTTGAGGGGTAAATTATGATAATAAATGGTTTAAATAGCTTTCTTAAATAACTAAATCCAAAACATTGCAATAACGTGACACAAAAACCCCAACAACAACCAACAACACCAAACGTGTTCGTATTACGTCTTTGAGTCTAACTCCAAAACAGAAAAACAAGTCGTTTTATTGTCTTAAGTTTGACGTCAGATCCCAAGGTCGGTTATAATAATTGAATAACGTTGCCTCGGTGTTGGTTGGATACCGCATGCCCGAACACGACACTGTCTTCAAAAATAAGACTGCCAAGTGCAACATCATTCGTGTTGTTTTCACTTTGTTGTTAAAAAAAATTGCCGACTTAAGTTTAATCGGAAGCTGTTCCGACTAGTATTATGCTACTTCCAAAAAATTCTTCCAACAAATAAAAAATTAAAAAAGGTATGCTGCAGCAATAAGCTTCTATGAATTTGACCACATTTTATTTAGGAAAAACCTTAAAGAGTATTTTATTCAAACGAGGAGGACTTATTCAAACGTTTATGTGAACTAAAGTCTGAACTAAACGACTGTAAGGAACCAGTGATGCTGTTGTATCCAAACGCTATATCAGCTTGAATTTAAACTGCAGAACTATAATGCAGTCTGGGAAAGGGATCGCCCACTAACATTTTGCAATTTATCAAAACAATATGGCCTGCGACTTTATTAATAGGTATCTGGGCTTGCATTCTAAATATAATATTGTTGGCTGCCACAACTCTAGCCTTTTCATAATCATCTATTAATGTCGGTCGCTCAGTCAGAAACCTACGAAATTGCTCGTTCTCAAAGCTTCAAAGCTTTCTTGATTAGCAATTTTTCTTTCTATTATAAAAATGGTCTAGGACAAAATTAGGCCAAGAAGCCATAGTTACTAAAGAGAAAACGTTTCTAGTACGATTCAAATCTATTAATATTTCCATATTAATATGTCATGAATACTGTCCCTTATATCAGGACATATTGATGCATTTATACAGGCTAACAGAAGATTGATTTTATTGACTTCAGGGCATATTACTAAATATAACAAATATTATACAATGTTGGGCAATATTTCCTTTTCCCGGTACTAAATTCTCAAAAATGCGTTTTTATATTTTGAAAGCGAATTTTCTCTGATTAAATTCAGGGCAATACAACGATTTTTTTCTCGAAATGAAATCTATTTTGAACATTTAAAAGAAATGTTACTGCATTAAAAAGGATTTTGAAACATTTTTTCAGAGAGGAGTATATTTTAATTATACTTACATGTACATGTATATACATAAACCTTATTTCAGAATGACTTACTTAAAGAAGTCACGAAAGAAATTAAGTTATAAAATATTTCTTTCTGATCAAAAAAAAATTAACATTTTTAATTGAACGAAATTCTTAACAAACATTTTTCCAAAACTTAAGTTGATTACAAATTATTTTAAATTTATGAAATTTCAATTCAATTCTAAATGAAATAAATTTACTGTTTAAAATATTTTCTGAACAAAAGCAGCTTGAAAATACATTTAAATTATTGTTTCTGCCGAAAGCTAAAAAACGCATTTTCTGCAATGAAATTCAGAGTATATAACAAACATCGTTTCCAAACTGTTTAAAAATCAAATATTCGTACACTTAAAAAATGCATTCTTTATAACACTTGATATAAAAAACATCTTTAACCTTTCTATACGAAATTACTTTTAAAGCATTTTGTTGACCAGTTGATGGTTTTCAGACGGGTACTACACTATACTGACATTAAATCTAATAATCATATATAACACATAGAAAGTGATTTGATTTTGACACTAGCGGAAGTCAGAATTGACGTTATTTCGCAACATCGACATTTGGTCACTGAAGTTGTTTAGTTCATGAATTCAAATGTCTAATGCATCGATAACCACACTACCGATGCCTGACCGGAACCGGAATTTGCGTCAAAGTTTGAGTGGCGCAGAAATATTTCAACAAATCCCAAAAGTGCTTTCAGTTAAATCAACTGACATATGCATAACTACATGTCACCAAAAGAGGCCTTCAAGTTAAAAAAATTGAAAAATCCCCTATGCACGCAGTGAACTTGAGTTGATGGATGTCTACAGAGGAATCAACTTAGTTAAACACAATTTTGGTTATGCATCACATGTTGCAGCCTGAATCTTGATGCCAGAATGCACCAAAAACAAAGTTTTCAATTACGTTTAAAAACAATTTGGAAATACCTCGCCAAATTCGATCCACGCAAACCCCGAAAGACGAATTACACTCTTAAGAATCCATTTCCGGTGAGTGATTGTTACACTAAACCGCATTTCCACCGCATTTGTCTGACAGGGTTCCATTAGCTAGATTGCTAGAAAATGGACCAAACACCTAAAACCATTTATGTCCATACAAAAGATAAAAGCTCCTACCGAATCGTGAAAGCTCAGTTGTCACACCATGCATGCACAAATCATTAACACAAAAATACAGTACAACCACCTTAATCAGTCTTTACACAACTTTAGATTATCCTTAAAATTAGTATAAAAAATCTAGTACACTGATAAGTTATCACATCAAAAAGATTCGTTAGGCTACCTCCAATATGATTAGTTATGTTTGTTTTTTTACATTTTAAATGCATTCGTGTATTAGAAACATTCTGGGATTATTTTTTTAAAATAAATATGCATTGATATATTTTAGAATACTCCAGGACTCTTCAAAACATTCAAAGATGTAACTTTGTAACATTCAACGATACACTTTTGAAATAATTCGCCTGCCAATGATGAACTTTAGAATACTTCAAGACTTTTTAAGGACTATTCAAAATATTAAAAGATATGACTTTGTACCATTCAATGACACATTTTCTAAATACTAAAAAATCAGCTTTGTAATTTTCGTATATACGAACAGTTGCAATTAAAAAAAATACACTTTTGCAGTGCAGCATTTTGGACATGTAGGCTACAGTTGAAAAAAAAAAACAGAAAAACAATTAAGCCCACAACTTGATTGAAATCCTGCAGAATTTTCATCTTGATATTGCGAAAATTTACATTTCATTTCTGCAACGAATAGGCCAATCTCATCACACTTAATCTTTAGGAAATTTGGCAAACGACTGTTTCCCTTTTCGAATTAAGGTATTGCTTATGAATAATTTAACAGTAAATTTATCCGTTTTAGACCTCAAGAGTTGTAAGATAACCAAAAAAATGATACTTAATGGTATCTTTCAGTAAATCATTGGGTTGCGCAATGAAGAGCATCAGTGAGATTAAAACTAATTCGCATTAAGTGCTTAGTAAGCTCTGACATTTGTTTTAGTGACTGAGTACAATAGCAGCTCCACGCTAAAAACAATGGGCTGAAAAATTGCCTAACAATAAGATCGTCTGGCAAGGATGTCCTTCGGGATCTGGGAACCTCAAGAGTCATTATGGCATGGAAAATATAGGGGCGATTATTTAATTATGCACGGCCACAAAAATAAGGCTGCAATTAGCAATCAGTGGGGATAATTCCCAGGATGCCAACTGGGCGAGCAAACCCAAATACCATGAAAACCACCAAAATAACCACTTAAGACACTTAATTATGCAATCTGAACAAGCAAAATACCACGTACACAATTTCCCCAATTAGCAATTTGTCAAAGTGGCCTTTGAGTGGGGTCCTTCTGGATGTTTACCCTTGTTTAAAAATGTCAGCAAAGTTGTGACCAAAGCACTTTTAAGGATAGTATTTAAGGATGTTATACAAGGATATTTTAAGATAGTCACAGCAGGCTATAATGTCTCTTAAAATAGCAGATTGTATGGCATTTCAGAGCCGCCAAATCCTATATCTATATTAGCGTGCTTTGCCTTTGCTTAAGAGAAGTGAGTAGTAGTATTGAACTTGTCTTTAGATTACATTCTCATGGCCATTTATGGCAAGCATAATGTCATGCGGTATAACTATATTAATTTTTTCGTAAAGTTAGAAGTTTTCAGCAAATTCACCACGAAAAATCCCCACAAAAATGACTTTCTAAACTTTTTCGTGCGAAGTTTACTTACAAATCACCATCTTTTCCAGTCTTTAGCATCCAAAATCAGTAGCCCATGATTTAGTGCTGCTGAAATAGTCACACAAAAGATGTTTTATCGTTGAACATGTTTTAACAACTGACAAAAAAAGCTGGGCTGCCAAGAGACTGGATCAAATTTGTTACTCAGTGGGGGGCAGCAGGTTCTGGTCTTTGAAGGTCAATATTACAAATCCGGTCTGCATCCCAAATCTGCATCTGTCCGTGGCCTAGCCTGCAAGTGAAATGCTGTGATTCACATGTGGCTATGTCCATACAAAAAATACCACTTATTCAAGAATTGTTTTTCATATTTTTCGGAGGTGTTTTCGCAGCACTGTATTCAACAAAGACAATTTTGAGTGTGTTTTACTGTTGAACTCACCAAAACGTCGTCACCTGGAGGTAGAAAAATATCTAAAAATCCTCCAAATTTGGTTGCCAATATGCATCTGAAGCATCTGGCTCTCTCTCTCCCACCTCTTTTACGAGTCTGAACTTTTAAATTTTAAGTAGCACGAAATCAGAGCAGCGCAATAACTTGACATCATCTAGCTTTAATAGCCCATAAAACAACTATATCATCTCAACATCAGCGCCTGTAGTTCATGAAAAATTTAAGCAGCCCCCTTAATCTTTCCGAAAAAAAGTATTCGGCCTGTGTTACCAGTCAACCTCAATAGCACTTACTGGTGGCAAACAGTTGCACAAATTGCTGAATTATTAAAATTACAACAAACAATTCGTATACTGCGCAGCAATCAGATTTATGAGTTTGGCACCCGGGGCCTGATTTCGGGAACACGGGCACTAAAACCCAGCTGTAAATGCATTATAGCACCTAGCTGTTTGGTCAAAGATGGGAGGGTGATGAATCCTAAATTTGGCAGTAAAAGGGGGATGGCTATAAAAGCCCAATAAATGCTGACGGTCCGGAGCAGCTGACACTGTCCTCGATTAGGGCACAATTAAAGTGAACATCCAGCAAAAACACCACACTGTATTATAAAACAATCAGGCTTCGTATCAAATAGCGCATTGAGGTAATCATAACCTTAATCAAATGCCAACACTGCACAAAATAAATTGCAGGCCCATAAAACGCTCATTTGGCAGCCCTTTGATATGGGGACATAAATCCGGAATTAACACTACGTGAGTAGGAAGTTACAACGGATATGGATTTCTCTACAGAGGTGAGACAGTATTGACAGTTTTGACAGTTTGACAGTAATTGGAGATGACCAATAATATAATGATCAAAATGATGTTTAATTGAATAAATGAGTTACGTTTGTGCGAAGGTTTAATTTTCACAATCAGAACTAATCTCAGAATTAATATAATAAGCAAAATTTATTATTCAAATTAAAACAAAACAAAATATTAAAACATTAGAAAATCTACCAGGCTACTTAAGAAATTTGGAAAAATGCATTTTGAATTTTTCTTAAATGATAAGACCGATATTGTCTTGAAGAGACTATTCTACTACCGTACAATTAGAAAAAGTAATTAACACCAAATTTCAAACTTTTGAAAAGATAAAAACTATTGCAATATGATTTGCTTGTGATTTTTTTAAAACTGAGGTTTTTCTATTAGCATAGAATCTGACTAAAATAATTAACACCAATTTGCAAATTTTGATAAAAATATTACAGTTATTAAAATACTATAATCTGTAATCTTATAAATTTATAAAAATGCATTTTAAACATCACAGATATAAAGTGACTTTTGCGTCACATGATAAATCCCCAATTCTAAAATTTCAGATATTTTTACTTTATCGTCTTGAAAAGATGTTCTATTACCGTAGAGGAATACAAAAATAAGTCACGCTAATTTCAAAACTTTGAAGATATTAAAAAAAATTGCAGTATGATAAAATATAATCAAATTTTTGAATATAGATATACTTTATATTATTTTCTTTGAAAGAAGTAACATGAAATTTGAATAACTGCTTAAAACACGTTTTTGTAAAAATATTTACTAAAAGAAGATTCTGAAAATTAAATCTATTATACGATGCTTTAATGGTGTCCACATTGCTATAAATACAGTAATTCGAGTGCAATTATTAAACTTAAAAAAAGATAAATTAAGAGAACTGCTTAATTTGAGAACAAAATTAAAATGTTATTGTTTCAAGAGTCAGCTTAAAAATACGAAGTTACGTAATGAACACGTTTAATATTCAAGTTAATTTTAGGATAACATTTCATAGAAAGCTGCTGAAAACCCCGACACTATATTCATAAAGTTATGAAAAAAAACCGGTTTAACTCAAATAGCAATCAAAAAAAATATTTTGCGTTCTTAAAGAAAACCTCAGAAAATTTACGTTTTTTTCCTTTCTCCGTACAAATTTAATACGCGTGATTATAAGACCATCGCACCTTTACCAACTTAATGAAAAAAAAGCAATTTTGTAAAAAAATAAATAAAATAAAACAGCGCAATGTTCGTAATAATGGCTTCGAAGAAAACCCTCATATTTAGATTTAATAACATAAGAAAGCACACTTTAATTAAAAGTCAAAACTATTTGAACACCTTAATAATTTAATTAAAACTAGCTTATGAAAAATTAAACGCTATATTTTATGAGGCCGCAGTGCAGATACACGGACATTTTTGTAGTTTTTTATCTGCACAAAAAATTAGAGCTCCAGGAACCTGAATCTGACAATATCCATTGCGGAAAAGGCCTTGTGCAATTCACTTGCGATCAAAGAAACTTTCTGTTGTTAAGATTGCCCATCTTCGATTTCATTTTTCGAAGTTAATTCAATTTCGTCGAAGTTTACCAGCAGTCCCTGCTGGCAATATCTAAAAATATTTCAACCAACTGCCATTACAAGTGCTGTTTTCTGGTACTTGGTTCTGTAGCAGATTCGATTTAGGTCTTGTGGCCATACAGGCCTGAACAGATAAAAGTTAGACTAGCAGGAAATATCAGGCAATAAACAGAAATTACACAAAAGATCAGTGCAAATCAACGTAGATTTGAGGTTATTTTAAACCACAAACCACATTTGATGCGAATGGCTATTTCATGTTTATGGTCGGGGTTTCTACGAGTAGATGAATACAGGTGTCCTTGAGAAATCATTAAAAAGCACAGAAAATCTTTAAATAACAATACATTTATAAAACAAGTTAACTTTTTTTGTGAGTGCAGAAATGCAGCTGAGTTTGTATTCTTTAAAGTCTAATTGCTTAATGTATGAGGCGCCGTTTGGGACTTAACACAAACCATATATCGAAACAAAATTTAAATATCAAATAAATCATTACAAATGTGAAAATATTTGTTAAGTGTCAAACATTTTTAAAGTGTCAAAAATGTTTTTAAGAGTTTTAAATTAAAATATGCCCATTTACTGTAAATTTGTGTCCATAAAATTCATACAGGTCAATGAATTTGTTTTCACATCTTTACACAAGACCATAGGCCTATACATAAAATATCTACAGATATGGTAGTATATATCTATATGTCCATACTTTTAATAAATCTTAAAATACAGTTAGTTGCATTACAATTTTATTTATTCTGGCATACAATACATTTGCTTGAGGGAAGTGAGCTGCAATGGGATTGTGTTTAGTAGCAAATCGAATAGCTCGCATACACTGTATATGGCCAACTATGCAGCCTTTTATGGCTTTATCTAATGTTGCCATGAATGACTGTCCAGATATGTGCTTATACATGGCCATGTATGGCGTATATAACCCCATATATGATCATATTAACTTTTCCATCCAGGACCTTATTTCCTCTTGGAAAACCCTGTCCTGTTTTACAACCTCTCAAATTCCCCAAGCATTACCAGCCACGACCATGGTCTCCTCCTGTATGCCATTCACGCTCTCATACAATCTGATAATAAACATTATTTAGTTCTCACCCTGGTGGTCATCGTTGCACATTTCCTTTTTGGCGACCCCTACAAAATATCCGAGAGCCAATGATATCCACGAGGCGCTACAAGTGATAAGAATGTTTGTGACTTTTGATTCATGTTTGGCATGAAAAGACTTCTTGATATGCTTGAGTGATTAACTGGCCAGCACATCAGGAAGCTTGGAAGCAATTCTGAAGCCAAAATTGCATCGGAAATCGAGCAGAAATGCAATCATTGGATATTTAATGCAAGAACTGAGGAATCGTCCATAAAAGAAGCCCAAGGATAAAGGAGGTATAGCTGTTTCGGCCAGCTCTAAAATGTCAATGAAGACAACACCAGATGGCGCATCCAATTAATCATTACGTGAACATAACGTGTATTTTTCGAATTTTAATATATCTTTATTTTTATTTTTTTAACTAAAGATGTTATCCATTGGTTAATTTTTTAAAAAACTAAATGACCTGACTTGTTTGAAAATCGTTATTTCGTAGTAATGTTATCACAAATGACGTCAATTTGCAGTATTTTTATATTTAAAATTGACGATTTTGCAGCAATCCCGGGTGGAAAATAAATATGGATCATATTTGGGCATCTGTGACTTATTCCATAAATAGTCAGACCATTATTTGGCCACAAATGGACCAATGGTCATATACTACAAGTACATTCGTGTCCATATCCGTAAAATCCGTATAATTATACAGTCTTAAATACAACATGACCTTAAATGTCAACATATTCAAACATTTGGTCACACAGTTCATATCTCTATATGACCATAGCTAGAATTCTAACTTGCATTCAAGTTGTACTTTTATACAAGAGAAGAGGGTGTATGTGGTGCCATACGTGTGGCGCATATGACTGTTTGGTAAGATTTCGACAAAACCATTTTTGCCCCTAATTTCTTGTTTACGTATTCGTAATAAATGTCATGGGTGTACACATACCGTCTGAACGTGTTGTTGTTTGAACGAAATCAGATATCTATATTTTTTACGAAACTATCCATTTTTTTTCAACTACTGAAAAGCTGAATTTTTTGGCACATGGTTAGTTATGTTTTGGCACCTGTCATCTATTGAAATCTTGCTGATGACATGTTTATGGACAAAAAAATTCCGATATCACGATAATTTGGCATACGTTACTGACCATTAATCAGAATCGATGGAGATATGAATGTGCAAGTGCATCAGTAGTGCTTAAATTTGGACATTCCCAAGCAAATAAAACATTCAGTTTTAGAGCATAGTTGTGGAAGCTGAATTCCCTTCGCTCCTTGATGACAACTTGCAGCCTACTGTCGTTTGTCAAACTAATTTCCATGGAAAGGATTCCATCAGAGCACAGAATGCTTGGAGCAAACCAAATTGGCTTTTTGTGGGTCCTTATGGAATTGATAAACATAATTACCAGAAGCCTTTGCCGATAGCGAGGCCCTCTTGGGCCCATGAATGGTGGAGATAAGATGGCCTTGCCCCCGTACTTGACAGAAAAAGCAGTTTTTCCACATCATGGTGCTGACCAAATGTGACTTGAGTGCGTGTGGAATCTTGAGGTAATGCTCAAATTTAACCACAAATAGCCATTTCAGGCTGCAATCGCTTCGCTCCAGTGGCATTGCAAACCGTTTTGAAACCCCATCAAAGAGTTGATCTGTTTGAACTGAAAGAGTGGGCAGTAAATAGTTGAACATCAAGTTGGCCGAGCATTTGTAATGGATGCTCAATGGGTTATGAAGAAATATATTTGGAAATTGGTAGCTCTGGATTCTTGGAATCCGAAACAGACGAGGTTGAGAAATTGGAGTCAACAAAGAGTTCACAATGTGGATGTAAAAGAAAAAAAAAAACAAAAAACATGAAGGTTTCTTCGATCAGACTTCATTATCATCAGTGGATGCTTTTTTTTCTTAAAAAAGAGAAGATACTGCACATACACTGTACATAAATCTAGTAACGAAAATATCTAAACTAACAGTAATGATCAACAATAATACTTTTTAGAGAAAAACAAAATTTAAATAATAATAACGTAGGAGTACATCGAATAAGAATGTCTTTCCAAAAAATAACAAAATATATCATGAGCTAAATAACAAATTTCTAAATTCTAAAAACTTTTAAGCCTTCTTAGCAAGTCCTTTTTTAATTACAAAATCAAAAACAGGAATGTTTTATATTTGAAAATCTACAGCCAAATTTCTTAGAAAGATTGTAACGAAACACTACATGTATTAATTCAAATAATTGCAGAACATTTTTAAATCAAACTTGATTAATTAAATCAATTGTTTGTTTCCTTAAAAATAAGTTTTATTTTCTCAAGGAAAACTTCGCTTCTTCAAATGTGTCACCAGCGTTTCTAAACAATATCCTTGTTATTTCATAAAGTTATTGATTTGCAAAGTCTCTCATTTAAACATAATTTTTCCAAAACTTATCTATCAAGTTCCTTTTTTATCCCGAAATTATAAAACAAAATTTCTCACACTCAAAAACCAAAAACAAGCTTATCGGAAACATTTTAATAAATAATTCTAGATAATATCTCAAACACTACTGAAATCTGTACCAACCTACACCAAGTATTCTAAACAATAACCTTGCCAATTAGTGAAGTTATTGTTTTTCCAAGGTTTCTCATTTAAAATGATAAAACCAACTTTTAGTTTTTTTTTTTTTTATCCCAAACCAAAAACAATGTTTTTATTTCACAAACAAAATCAGAATTCGACCATGTTGGAAACACCATCTCGATGCATCATTGAGATTTTGTTTTTCCATCGAAACACTTCAACCTCTGTTGAGTTAGTGCAAAAAATCTTGACTTTTCACCAAAAACAAGAAATGGATTAAATATTGAAATAACCTCTTTTCGAAACTGCGACTGCCTGCATCAATACTGTACTCGATGAAACTATGGCAACCATGGCCTCAGGGCAAATTGAAACCCTGGACTTCATGCCCCAGCCGCTGAAATGCAGAAAAGGTCAGAGGGCAAGTCCTTAGAATTTCAATCAGACATCCAGAATCCGTAATACGAGTGGGTCATCAGAGATGGCTTTGATTGCTCATTGGCTCGAGGACCTACTCGCGAATCAATAAGAGCTAAGCCCTTCAATGGAATTGGATCCTGCAGAATGGGGACCGATTTAAATAAACCCTCTCCGGTTTACTTTATGAGACAATTATTTGAATTGGGAATTAAAGCTTAGGTTTCCGTTTACAACAACACCTTTGTTGACGATAATGGCTGATGGATCGTAAACGCTGTGGGCAGGTGAAATCCGCCTCTGATGAACAAACATGTCCCTAAAAAGAGACTCCTAAAAGGTTTCAGCGAATGCATTCAAGTGTGAAATTACATGAGCACAAAATGTTCAGGTGGGATTTTAATGTTCGGCGGATTTCAGTCTCTTAAAAGTACGCAGAAGGCCGTGAAAAGCCCAACAAGAAGCGATCAACGCAACGGAAATGGCAAAATCAAGCAGGTAGTTGCCTTTCGGATATTAACATTCATCACAGATAATGAGGATTTTGCCAGGATTTGGCTTTGCAAAATCAATGATTCCTTGAATATGATGTTCGGAACATTTTAAATAGTACCTTTATTGATAATTTGAGCTACAGTGTTAGCAGATGTCAACATAATATGAAAGCAATTTTAATTTTGAGTAGAAAGGTACCCTGGAAATTACATTATTCCATAAAATTCTTTGGTTACTTGGTCTAAACTTTTCAATGCATCTACAAAGACTTTAATGACTTTTTAATGGATATTAAGCGAGCTAAGAAACAAGATATTAAATTATAATTTTTTAAAATAAAGTTTTAAAAATTTTAAAATTATAACATGCTATTAAAATAGATAAAATTTGTGGATAAGTACTCTCGCTATTAAATTATTAAGTAAGATACTTTCGATATTTTTATGAACTATTAAATGAATTATCAAGTACGTAACAGGGCGCAACAAACACATTTAGCAATTTAAGAAATGTTTAGTATAAGCTGATTTTGATTGAATGTCAGCATTTTACGAACAGATTTTTTAAATTTTTTAATTAGGTTAATACATTTTAAAAAATTCTTGAAAAATTGTTAAATTATTATTAGCGTCATTTATTATACCAAGAGTGTTTTACGAAATAAATTCCAAAATATATCGATACATTACCATTTATTTCGTTGAATATATTTGGTATTTTTCTAAACTATTTATTTAATGGACAAGAGTAATGAAAACAAGTACGCCTTATGATAATTTAACAATTTTCCAAGAACTTCAACATACATTCCGGCATTATAAAGAATATGTAGATGATCAGTACCCTAAGACCTGTTTGTCTAAAAATATCCAAACTTCTAAAAACCTATCAACAGGACTAACAAACGCAGTTCTTTTTAAATAATAAGGCAAATGTATTCACTACAGGGCGGTTGCACCAAAAAAAAGGTTAAACAAACCCAAGGTAAACCTCTAATCAACTAAGGAACAGCACTGCACCACAGCAGCTTAGTAGTCAATCGAGCTAATAGGCAGGGTCACCCTAAGGTTTATAATATAATGCAATTTTCCCAGAATTCCTAGCTGGAACTGGATAGCTTCATGCAAATTATACCTCTGGTTAAAATCCCTATTGTGAAACATATTTGTTGCATAATAGTGCAACAAAAATCTATAAACCTTTAGCTTAACTTGTGGTTATAGTTAACCCCACATCATCTACCTTTTCATTTAATCAACAATGGTGCAACTGGTACTAAAACATCAATTTATTGATTAAAACGATAGCTTAACCTCGATGTTCTATTCCCAAAGATTTCCCTTTTAGGATACAAGAACTTAAACTAGCATGACTTATTTGAATTATCAATTAGTTCTGACACTTAATTTTGTTTCATGCCATTTTTGGTAGATTTGTCCTTAAGGAGAACCTTTCCAAGACACCCTGTTTTATCCTCCACCAGCTTTGAGCTTGTATCTCTTTCAAGATGGCTGACTTCTTGGTCATTACTACGTCTTTTCCTTGCTCATTATCTCATCAGGGTTTATGCCAATTATCTTCGCGTGTAATTAGCGCCGAATTGCCAATTAAGGCAGATAAACTGCAGAAATAACATCGAGATAGTCCTAATTAAAAATCGAGCCTTAATCGGGCTTGTTATGGCGTCGTTGTCATCGTTAAAGCGAAAATAAATATGATATTTAAGGCGAGAATTAGCATGACATGCCTGCCATCAGCACATTTAGCCATGTAATTGGAAACGTTCCTTATTAAAACGCATTAAGGCATCATCATAAACAATAGCAGAGCCATGCAGAAAGCAGAATTTATGCAAATATACGATTACTTAGACAAATATTTTGACAATGTCAACAAGCAGTGAACCAGCAGTCGATATGCTCGAAATTGAACTATTATGTATAGCTGCTCGCGACCTATTATAGGGATTTCTACAGGTCAATAATTCACTGTTGTCCTTGAACAGTCAAAAGATTGAAATTAGGTCATCCGAACAATCGAAAGACCAATTAAATTAGCACGAGGGTCATCCTGTTTATGACTTCGATACAAATTTGGTTTAACAAAAAAAAATATGAAAGTAATTTTCGGTTTAATTATACAGTATTTTTTTTCTACTAATAATGTTCCGTTGTAATATTTTTGATAATTGTTAAAAACCAAATTACTATAATACCCTCGAATTAATTAAATTTAGTTCAAGTGGTTTAGAAAAAACCACCTGCTCGAAAACGTTCAAAATTAAAAGTCACTGAAAAACGATTCTACTACAATTTTCCAAAAAATGATTTAGCTAAAATCTAAACCAGTTGTACCGGTATAATAAATTTTTCGACTTAATTCAATTGTTTTTCAATTACAGTGTTTTGGAGCATGCGGTTTTACTGAAGCATTTTAATAAAGTTATTAATTTAAAAAAATTTAAACTGGTTCTTGACTTGCACGAACATATGTACATGTATACTAATTAGCGTCATCAAATGCATGTTCAAACAAATACTTGAAATGCAAAATAAAATGTTGTTTAACTAATATCTTGCAAAATGAGTGAATTACGTTTTGTAGTAATTTGTAGCATTTTTGGTGCTTATTTTAAGACGATACTAAACATTTTTCTAAGAGAAAATACAACAAAGATTCCAAATTTATGTTAAAGTATCAGATATCTACTATTTTTAGGACACCATCTAATATTTCTTGTAACATTTATAGAAAACGCCTTTTTACCACCAGACTATAACGAATACATGTCATGCACAATTAACTTTAACAGCAGTTTAAGGACACAAAAACTGGTCGTACAAGCAAATAAATGATCTGTGAAATGGCATTATTCAGTTACCATAAAACTGCAATGATAATAGACAATTTATCTGGGATATAGGAAGTTAATGTTACACGTACGAGATCAGTTGGAGTAAAAAAACTACTGACAAGAAACGATTCTTTGAAATCGTAGGGATTAGAGTTTACTTTTTTTGCACCCTAAATTAAAAAACAATGCATCTAAAATGTAGCTTTTTTAGATGCATTGTATTTTTCTTCAAAAAATCCTCTTGGTCACAAATACATTACAAAGTGTACTTAATTAAAGAAGTAGTTGGGTATTTCAGTTTATACACGTACATATACAGCACATGCAGTTTTTTTAATTTAAGAAATTTACTTAAATAATTAGACGATGTTTTATACTCATAATTAATAGTCAAATAAATAACCATATCTATCTTTGATTAAGGTTTATAAGGCCAGTTTAATTTTTAATACATTTTAAACAATTTAAAACAATACACACTAAATTAAGTGGGGTTGATTAATGTTACAATAGTCCTCATTTGCTTTATGGTCGCAACATTTTCAACCAAGTAGCATACATGCGCGATAGTAGATTTTATATCCATCTATTTCATATAATTGATTCATACTTTCCTTTCAAGGCACTTTCAACATTATTTTTTGCCAAATCTTCGACGTTTTAGCCAGCTTTCGTGAAGCCCCGCTCAGACGTGGGCGAAATTTTCAAGGATGATAAAAGCATTTTTACGGGCAGGGCTTTACATAAAAGGGTTTAATGGGGCCATAAGCACGTTACGAGTAGCCCCAAAGTAGTTTTTCTCAGAAAAAATAAATACAAATTGGGGGCCCTAACTCTTTTGAGCCATAATGGAAACGTTGAGAAAGTCGTTTCAATTCGTCTTTTATTAGTTTGATGGAAATGCTCATGTGTGTCTGTGTCCTTTCTTTCGCTATTTTTCTATTTTTAAAAATATTTATAAACGAATCATTTCCTGCTTTGTTGGTCGCTTTGAAGCTGCCCCCTAAATGCCCTGTTTCTAAAAGATTTCTCCCCACCAACTGCAAGTAATTACTTTTCAACCAATCACGAAGTAATCCTAACAAGAAATGGCAGATATTTCGTTACTTTTCACGTCTAAAATTACACGCCAGAAACCCCAGACGTAAATTTGGTTCATACATTTTTCCTTCCCAGACATCACAACTTGGTTGGCTGAACATCTTAAGGAGTCATATAAGATGATATAACAAGGTTTTTACCTTGCGAGTGCATAATGAGCAGCCTTAGATTCAGGAAAAGTCAACATTACTTCCGGTGTAGGCACAATCTGAAACGCAATTGCAAGCAAACAAATTAGTAAGGAGTTAAAAAAATGGCAGGTTTAAAAGGCGAATTGTCAAAGCACAGATACGGTATTTATTTTTCAATTAAAAACCTGAATGAGAAATTGATCTTTCTGAACTTAATTTAGTGCTTGATATGCATTTGAGAAAGATCCATGAATCCCCTTTAAAGATTTTAGTTTCATCTCAAACCACACACTAATGGGTACGAATAACATTCGAGGCTCCTACAGAGCTAAAAACCTTTTAACAAATTATTCTGACTAGCACTGGACACTTCAAAATGCAAAAATATGATACATGCAAATGCAAGGAATGCAAGGAATGTATAAAAGGACATTCCCTGAGTTGTTTGTTATTGTGTTGTATTGGTGTTAACCAATAACTAGCAATGGTGTCTACTTGATTTGGTTCTGTAATTTCACGAGTTTCCATGAGTTTTAGATGCCTTTAAATGTTTTCCAAGCCAATGAAAGCAAATGTAATATTGATATGTTACATGTTTACCTGATGTCTTTCCAATAAAATTTCAAAGCTAATAACAATGAGAAATTTCATCACACCATGCTTTTCTTAGTCATGTAAAAGCAGATGTAATATTGATTTTATAATTGGCAAATCTCCCTGACTCTTTTCAAAATAAATCACTATTTCCAGACTATGCTATGTCTTTTCAATGTCCCTAAAAATTCAAAGCACACTCCCTAGCACAAAGCAAATCTTTGTTGATAGTAGGGTACTGAATTGAATTGACGGTTTAGAACTCTTAGAAACGCTTACTAAGTATGGTAAAATTTAACTATTAAGTACAACTTCTTAGCATCAGTGGTTGCCATGGCAGTTTGTACTGAATTCCTCAAGGGGCCGACTAGACAGCCTAGAATTTGCAAAAAATACCACTCTGCATGTGACGTCACGTTGGCATTAATTAAATCCATCAGCTGTCATCACTGGCAGATTATCTCGGATTGGTTTTAAGCTCGAAACGAGAAAAATGAGCAACGTCATGCCGAGTTAATAAAATTGCAAAGAAAGCGTTGTTGGGAAACTTCCTGAGAGCTCACTTCGCCAAACTCAATTTAGGATAATGCAGATATATTATTGAAGATGTAAGGGGGCGTGAGTAAAACCAGTGGCAAAAATAGGCCGTGAAAATTAAAATGAAAATGGACAAAAAATTGCAAGTTTCCAGCCAGAAACGAGAGCTTGTCGGAAATCGAAGAGTAGCTCAACGTCTTAACTCCACCAGCACTTAGTGGCGTTTTAGGGAAGTTTGCCAGCGTGGGTTTCACTAAGCCATTCCCAGCTCTAATTGCCCATTAATTTAGCCAGTGCATTTCGCCATTATGCCTGCTTATTAGATTGTTGAGATTAAAACGGCTCCAATAATCCCCCATTCAGACGAAGCAAGAAGCTTAATCGAGTCATGTCGATGCCAAGTTTGTAGACAATGCGGGGGAATCCGGATCACAGGAAACACAAAGATCACTTTAAGGCAGTTGCAATACGCCCACCAGAAATGAAGAAAAACCATTCTGTAGCAACGCCAAAGGTGTTCTCTACAGTACCAACATATCATTTGGAGACATATCACTGCAGAGTCAACTGCTGGCAATCGGTTAAAAAAAAGCAATTGCCCATTGCTGCAAACATGTTCCAGGCCTTAATTCTGCTGCTGGACAAGTACCATGGTCAGAGCAATGGGAGTCAAACAAAAGAGACATAGGTCTGCTGAACCAGTGCCAGAAGTGCTGAGAGACAAGTCTCACTAAATGCTTAAAAACAATAAGATAAAAAACTGACAATTAACAATACGATAAAAAACTGACAATTAACAATAACACTTGGGATGCCATCAAAATATGGTAAGATTACAGAAGTGATCATTAAATAGCATAATTGCTTTCAGTGTTCGAGTCCTGACATTCAAGTAAATGTTATGCTTCGGCTAGTGAAAACCATGGATTATTTATCACAAATCCCTGCTTCCATATGACAGACTCTGAACTAACTAAATTCCCTGGATTTGTGCACTGGATTAGCCAACATCCCTGATGGAAGAGGTCCTCAGGCCTTACTTGCTCCTGTAATGTCAGCCTGCAGCGCTAAATGTGCAGTTAGAGATCTGATACGGAAATTATATTATTTAAAATGATATCAAAGTTGCAGCCAGGCAAGCATAAAACCTAATAACATGCAGTCATTTGGCAAAATAAATTAAAATCCTAGCCAGAAGTTCACTGGAGCATTCATTAGTCCATCGCAAACTGTACCTTGTCCAAGGGTACAATTTGCTTACAGAGGCCTAACGGTTTAATTAAATGAGACAGAAGGGAATTAAGTTACTTAAGGAATGAGGAGCAATGCTGGAATACTAAACAGGAAGTCACAAAACTAGTGGTATACTCATCTTGGAATGAGATTCCTCCCTGCAAGAGAATCTGGAAAATTCGCCTTACATGGCCAAATTCTTTTAGAATCTTTTTGCATTTTATGAAATCAATGTCAATGTTTTAAGATTAAATCTTACATTTTCCAACAATGATCTTTGATTATTTGTTATGATGTAAGATAGGTTTGGATGTACATGTATAGTATTGGCAAATAAGTTATAAAACAATATCAGAGTTCACAGAGGATCAATATTGTAAGAAATATTAAAATACAGAAATATTACTTGGTTAATTACATGTAATAAACAGAATAATTTACTATATTTAACAAAAAATGATTTACTATTAATCTCAACATTAAAAATTAGTTAAAACATAATCCATTCAAATTTTCTGACGGAAACTATAATTAAATTCATTTTGAAGGAGTTTCTCACAGCAGAAAAAAAAGGATGCCAAAATCCAACACATTTCTTACATTTTTGCTTCACATGCATGTAATTTGTATAATTGCAAAATTTATTTCTCACGAGTAAAATTGGTCGTAATCTAGAGTCTGGGCTATATTTTAAAACATAAAAATGTCGACTTATGTACAGCTAAATAAATACATTTTAACGAATATCAAAGGAAATGAACGATTTTGGAGACAGCTTAAATTTTTTAAAATAATTTATCGGTTCATTTTCAACCGATATAACCGAATAAGCTTACGCCCTTGTGGACTACAAATTCTACACATAAGAAAATAAAATTAGCAATTATAATGCATGGTGGCACCTTTTTGGCTAAGCCTTAAACACCTTTAATTGATTTTACCCAAACGTAGCTAATATTTTTAACATGTTTATGCATAATTTCTAAACACATCAATTTCAAGGAACTTTACCCCCCCTCCCTCTTTCAAAACAACAACGTGAAAACCAGTGTTTTTAAACTATATATTATGCATCGTAGTGTTTTGAAATTTATGCATCTAAAGTAACTCATTATCTCGAATGTGAACTCTGGCCTTTGAGATGAGTAGAGGGAAATGAGAGTTATATTTAGCTGCACAGACATTTTCTAAAGAGCAAGAGTGAGACCTACAACAACTATTTTGCTAAAATATTCAAGAGCCAGTCTTATCACGTTAATTTTAAGAACTTTTAAAAGGGTTGTAAGTTTTTTTGGAGTAATATAATTCTCAAATTACATTAGCCCTTTTAAGAGTTTAATGCATGGAGCGTTTGTAATTCACGATAGGGCTGGTGCATAATGCATTCCTAATGGCCCAGGGTTCGGAACCCATGGGTGACATTTCGTCTGACTGCATTAAATTTCTTCTGAAATATTCATCAGGATTGCCTCTCCGGATGATATTTGGTGGATATGAATGAAATGGCTAGGGCACACTTTGTCACGCTTTTTTAATGAACAGAGAAAAGTTGATAGAATGTTGGATGTAATGTTTTTGGCCTTTTTTGTCTAGGTAATCATTAGCATATTCGTTTCAAAATTCTGTGGAGACACCAAGTAGTGGGTTCCTAAAGTGCTAAAGAAAAAAACGTGTTTGTTTACCCCTGGGCTCACAGCACAATTTAATTGGGTTTCTAGGAGCTACAATCGATTTAAATGCCATGTTTAAAAAAGAAATTTACAACCACTTGTGAAGGGGAAATAAAAACGCACCCATGACACTTATGCAAACATCACACAGAGCATTACACGCGCTTTTGGTGATATTTTCTTTTCAATTTTTGCAAAGAAATAAGAACGTTAGATATGTAACGACTGACATAAATATATGAAATACATGTACATCAGAAAATGACAATGGAAAATTTACGTTTAAGAACATACACTGTACAAGTTTTAAAAATAGTTAAAATTTGGAAGAAGGCTTTTAATTGAATATATATATTTTTTAAATTAAATAATGCAAACCAAGAAAAATATTAAATTAATATGGTTTGAGTGACATGTTCTGTGACATATTTTACATTTTGTTTCGTGTACTAGTGATTCGTAAATGTACTAGTAATTTTAAAACTAGACTGTGAAATTCGAAAGAAAAATCAGACTGGGCAAATTTGTTCATTAAATGGTTTGTGTGATATGTTTAAAACGTTTTTAAGCTTCTTCCTCAATATAAACCTTTTATCAAGTGATATTCTAAAACAATAACAAACCCTGTTAATGTTTAGATATTCATGTTAGTCGTTCAAATAATACAATTTTTATGAATATTTCCAACCTTTTTTCTGCAAAATGCGCAAAAAATGAGAATACATGTTCATAATTGTGCATATAGTGCATAATTGTTCAAATTTTAAAAATAAACACTTGTTCTCAAATTAATAAATTTTTAATTTGTAAAAAAACCATGTTAAAAGTAATTACATTTTTTTATTATAACTATATTAAATTCAGAACAATACCAACTTTATTCTCAAAATTAAGACTACCAAACTGCCATTCAATTGCGTCGATTAACAAATGAATAATTTGAAAATCTAAAAAACGACTTTACTTTAAAGAAAACAAATTTAAAATACTGCAACAACAAAGTGTTGGACAAGTGTTGGATACATTTTTTCAGACCATTTACTTATTGATTGCTTTGGCAATTTATAAAGTAGATTTCTTCAAGGTATTTTTGGATCGATTCCACTGTCTTATCTACAGACTAGCTCTTTTTTATTCTGAAAGTTACATTCACTAAATTTGTGAATTTCACTTCACTTTTGCAGTAATTCAATAGACGGATGCGGATTGCTTCTGAATTATTGATAGATGCAATACCACCTCGGATATTCATTCGTATTGCGAAGTAAGCAAGAATCCTTCTGACCATTTCAGGGTCCAAATTTGTAACTTAAATTGCCTTCAGTTTATCTTTGGATTAATAAATCCTGAACATCGGCACATGGACTGAGTCCAAAATTTAAAAAAATAAATTTTTTGAATAGCTAAAAAACTGTTAGATGTCTACAGACTTTACAACCACCATACTGATCTAGACGGTTATTGAGCTAACTCTGGTGGACACTAGCCATTAGTATGGAATGCCATCATGCTATGCCCCATATGGAGGCATTTAGATATGTATGACCATACATGTACATGTATAGGTAAACATGTTGGCATGCATGCATGTGATCATATCGAAGGATGCAAAACATTTATGGACACATTGATATTATTGAATTTAATGGATAAATTTGACCATTCATGTATACAGACATTAATGGATATGAATGTACAAATATGACCATATAAAGTCCATTTATGAATATAAATTAATATTAACAGACATACAGGTTTATTTGTGGCTAATTTCTGATCTAACCATATATGGGGACTTTGTAGGCTACATGAATGGATATACGTGGCCATATCAGCCTAATAGTCCATTTGTAGCCATACACAAAAAATGTCATTAGTAAAAAGTGAAAATATACAATTTACTCCCAGATTATGCTGAATCTTTGGGAAGGGGCACTCACTACCTTATGGTTTGGCACCCTAAATTTGGCGAAACTAACTACTAAAGCATCACCATCTGGCCATGAAACAGGCAACAGTGGAGGACACTGGCTATTAGTTTGGAATCCAATTCCGCTAAATTAAATCCAATAAAATAGGGTGAAAAAACACTAAGGGGTCACTGATGTGGAAACGCTTGCTGGTCAGAATTACAAACTCTTGACCAATCAGTGCACATCAGTGGTCCAGGATAATACAAACAAGCGTTGTAGCGGAACTAGCAAGCGATTGTCTAGCCTGCAAGGGCGACAATTCAGGAACGAATTGGTGACATCCGAAACTTAGGCCATCTCGTTAGAGGTTCGAGATGTCGAGGACTAGTAATGGCCAATCACTTCGAGGGTCTAATCGGATTACCGAACTCGACGATGGTTTTAATTCACCATTAGTGTCCAGTTTCACAAGACGACGTTCATTTGAATGGCAAATGAGTAGAGGTCAGCGGAAGCTACTCTGTTGCCATGGTAGCTTAGGGCCTCCCAGATCCGGTCTTAAAGGTAAGCTCCTGAGGAATTTTCCATTGTCATGGATATTTTCGCAAATGGTAAACGTATCAATTATTGATACATGTTATGGGTTTATAAAGGGTTCGTACATCGTGTATTTGTTTTTATGGGTTAGAAATTGTTTTAAATTGAACGATTCGATAGAACACATCCTAATCTATCAGAATCAGTTTGAAATCCGCATTGCTTTTGGTAATTAAAAAACGTTATTTAATAGTTTAAAAGATAGCATACAATTTGAAAATAATTTCTCGAGTGAGATTTTTAAAGTAAAATCTTAAAGCTTTTAAAGTTTAAAGTAAAAAAGAGAATATAAACGTTTAATACCTGACAGAACATTCCAATCTGCCATAATCATATTAAAATTCGTTGTGGTCTTAATAATTATTTAACTGATTGGCCTATATGAACGAGAAATCAATTGAAGTAATTTATCAATCGCTTTGCCACTTGAGAAACTGTTATAAGTTAAAATTACTCGTTAGAGCATATTCTAATTTATTAAAATCAAGTTGAAAGTCGTGGTGTTCGTAATAATAAAAACATTTAATAGCTTAGGAGACAGCGTTAAGCTTTAAAAAATCACTGGATTATATAGTGAGATATAACTTTGAAAACATCACGTCTTAGACCTGAGAAACTGTTTTAAAGTTATATCATTTCATGGAACACATTTTAATCTATCGAAATCATAATTAAATTCGTGGTGTTTATTATAATGAGAAAACCCATCATTAAATAGTTTAGAAGCTAGCGTTAAATGAAAATTGAAATGAAAAGGAAAAATAATCCATTTGATTACAGTTAGATTTATCTATAAAAATTCACCTGAGAAACTGTTTCAATTTGATTTCGATATTTTATCGAATGATTCTACGCTATCAATGTCAGATTAATATTAGTCGTGCTCTAAAGCTTGAATGGTTTCTTGCCTACATATTTATCAATGACAAAAGCAATCAACTTCCGGACTCCCTACATTCATGTAGGCTTAAATGTAGATTGCTGGAGCAGTGAAAGCGCTTTCCCACATATATATTTTTGCATAAAAGAAGAAAAAAAATGTTGCATAACGAATGTTTGGCAGTGAAATAATGAAGGTAAGAAGCCATGCTGGTATCGATTATTTGTAAGTCATCTCGGGAAATCGACCAAGATCCCCCTCCACTTATCATCAATATTTAGAGAACGTCCCACGAAAATAACAATTAGATTTGCAAGATTAAAAATTCTAAGGAATATGATTACTGATAGTTCTGGGGCTTTGCAGATGATTGCTAGTGGGAGAAGCACCCAATTTTGTCGTTTTGGAGAAAACATGATCAATTCGATCAATATTTTGACTAAGCGGAGCCACAGCATTGAGAGCATTTGCCAAAATTATGGTTTTTAATCTGAATTACATGCAGTGGTGGATCCTTATCTCCAAAAATGCATTTCTGCTTGCCTTTCCTAAGTGCATTTTCGATTGGTTGTGCAGATATACAAAAAAACTTTTTGAAGGATGTAAGATACCAATTTAAGGTTTTTAACCACAATGCTTGCCTCCTGACATACTTGGTGCCATCCTATAACTTTTTCTAGATCCGTGGATGCTTTTTTAAGAAATTTGCTTGTTTTTATTTAAATATGAATTTTGCCAGATAATAAGTCTGATTTAAAAAAAAATGTACTTCAAATCAAATACACTGACCAAAATAATCCCTTCCAGTATAAAATGACATATATAAAAAATATTTGATTCTCTACTAAAGAATCTCATAACTGCTCACTTAATTCCCTTAAGCTAATACATTGCATGCCAATTTTAATATGTTAACATATATGGTCATACATAAGAAGGTAGACAGACATGTATAATACAGACGTATATGTATACAGACAGAATATGGCAATTTATGGTTATGAATGTAACCGTACATAAAAAAAAATTATACATGTATACTTCCATACACATGTATGTCCCAAATTTACAATTTCCGCCCGCGCTTCCTCAATATACATGTGTTTAAAAAATATATATATTTCCTGATGCAGACACACAGCATTAGTGTTAGCGTTGGTACAAGCTACGTAAATCTGATTTGAATAAATTCAATTAAATGCAGCATAAGTCCCTACCCTACCAGCAAAGATGTGCGAAAATGGAATGGATGTGAATGCAAATGTGTAATATTTCCCTATATTTACAATATTTTGCATCTATTTCAGAAAGTTAAACATTAGAGTATTGTTTAACTGGTATGCCTGAGAGCTATGATGGACCTCTTCGGCAATTTCCAGATTGAAAATCCTTGTCCAAAACCTGTAGTTGTAGATATTAAAAGGAAATTTGCTGCAAACATTAAGCCTTCCAGAGACGTTGACCAGAAACAGTGCTAGTTCAACAAGTGCCAAAATGTTTCTATCGCAAGGCATGATGGTATCGATCTTGTAGCAGCAGTGTTTGTCCTTATTCATTTGAAGGGTCTCAGTGGACCCATCCAGGACGGTAAATGGTGGCCCGGAAGGGCAATCTAGAGAAAAACGACTTTTGGGCGTTGTAAAACCGGATGTGGGAAGGTGATCCTGACAACGGCCCTAATGGTTGGCAAAGACGGGCGAGCACCTCGTTTGGATCGCTCGTAAAAAAGCGACATTTTGCGAGCGTGAGACGTTTCTTCCGGTTGGTGTGGTACAGTCAAAGAGTCAGTAGAAGTGCTCCATGCTGCTTCCAAATATTTGTGACCACCATCCCTCTGGCGGTACAGAAGAATTTTTTCAGGAATAATTGACATAAATGTCATCTATTTTAGAGAAAAAAATGTAATCTATCATGTCTCTAGGACTTGTCCGTAAGTACAACGGCAAGGGTCATATTACCATCTACTGAACAACAAAAGGAAATGAAAATAATAAATAAAAGGAAAATTTGAGAGAAAATCAAAAATACAGAAGCTGCGTAGAATTCGGCTATAGTTCCAGAAACATTAAAATAATGATGATAATAAAATGAAATTCACGATAAACGATTAAGAAATGATCTCATATTTTGAAATTCATATCAGTGGTTAACAATTATTAGAACTAATCAATTTTACAGTCGTGTGTTTAATAAAATAAGTATTTCTTAAAGAAAATGCGAAACACTTACCTACCAAATTACTTTTAAAGATAACAATTATGTAAACAGCGAGCAAATTAAACATTATTAAAGTCTGTGTTCAACAAGACATATTTCATATAAACAAGCCCATAAACTTTGCTATTAAGTTGTTGCTTTTTATATAAAAAAACTATTAAAAATAAGCCATATTAAAGTTAAGTTGAATAAAATTAATTTTCTTATTTAAAAGCACTTACATTTTCCTATTAAAATAACTTTTCCATTAAGATAATCTGTATAGAACAAATTATAAAAACGATGGTAAACAGTACACCATCATAGTTAAATGTTTAATAAAATAAGTATGTCTTATTAAAAAGTCCATTTGTTTCATTATTTATCTGATTTTTTTTCTGGGATGGAACTGAGCTCTCACAAAACATTATTTCCATAACAGCATAAGTAGTAGTATAAGTACAGTATAAGTAGTAGAGACTGATAGACATGATAGTAAATTCGACGAATATCGATTACTCGACATCACTCGGTGTGAAGCAAAACGACATATTTCCATAGACAGCTTTTGCATGGATGGACCTTTTGTCATTTCTAACGTATTGGCACGTTAAGGTTTTCATTGAAAATTTTATCATCAGCATCGGTTCACTGGGGACTTCTTAAACAAACCAATGGAAAAGAAAATCGCTCCAAAAACCTAATGAACCCAAATTCAATTATGGCTGATGCAGAGGGGCAAAGTAAAGTTCAAATATTTGTGAAAATACGAGCGTGATGACTGTCCTATCATCAGGTTGACAGTTTTACAATTGGCATTGCAAACGCAATTTATCTTCGCAAATAAATGTGCGATCGATCAGAAACAATGCTTCTAACCAAACTTTGGCGAAAAGTAGATTGGTTTAACTTGACGTTGTGCACAGTAAATTTTGTTTAAATAATATAACTGCATTGCTATCATCCATTTTTCTTAAATTTTTCGTTGCTCTTACTATCTTTTAAAACACCATGTTTTCTCGGGAAATGTTGTATGCAAAGTCAAGAACTTTTGAAGGTTACTAATTCAAGTTATTTTAAACAAATTTTAGGCAAATGAATTATTGCAGTTCACAAACCTCAAAATTAATTTTTAACAGTTATATTCATGTTAGCTGCGATTGCTCATTATGTGGGCGGCATAAATTTTATTTGTGGTAATTTTTTCGAGATTTTTAGCTACAAGTAAATTAAAAAAATAAAGGTGGGGCCACACAGGAATAATTTAGAAAAAGTATGTCTTACAAGTTTACCACAGGAAAAAATATTGTTGGGCAATCACTGCTAGCACGTTTGTTTGTAGTAATTGCGTATCTTCAAGGGGCCATATATATTTTTTTATTTATCAACTGCTTTATGTCTAAATATCTTATGTTTAAAGAATTAAACATTCATTTCGTTTGTTAGAAAAAATTAGCCAAAAATCTTTCTTATGAACAACATTTTTAAAGAATACATAACATTGTCATCAACGTTTAGCTAAACATTTTTCTTATCTTTCTGACCTGCTTAATAATTACATGCACACAGATCTAAGCGAATGATATGCAGATATAAATTTAGTGAATCTTTAGGCTTTTAATGATCAGTGATCCCCAAAACAATGCATAGATAATTCATAATTTTTTTCGTGTTTGATGAAGTGAATTTAAACAATCAGTAAAATATTCCTGACAAACTATATATTGCAAAGTCGACCAAAACTACTCGATAATTGTATAAAAATACGCATAAATAAACGTGTTTATTCATAATATCATTTTGTAAACATAATGACCTAAATATAATGAATTCTTGTAAGTGTTGCTAAGCTAGGGCAGCATTTTGTAGCGTAAAATAATTTAAATGTAAATTCATATTTCGGGCACCCTGCATATGAAAAATGACAATATTACATTTATTTTATGCCCCCATATCATCCTGCAGACTGATTCAGGAAAAAAATAAAAAGGTAAACGCATGTGACAGGAGGCCACCAAAATCGAAATAAATATATCGCTACCTTCAAGAAGCTGAAAAAGAGCAAACGCTGACTGAAAAAAATCTCTCCATTTCCCTCGAAAATCAATTGGATCTGAAGAAGATGTCAGAAAAATGATTTCTTTCCATGGATGTAGCACAATGTGCCACCAGCCATAAACGGATTTCTATCTGAAAACATTCTGGTATCACATAAAACGGTAATTTCCAGCAGGAGATGTAAAAAGCCAGCTGGATTGCCGGAAGACATCATAGTAGAATCCGATATCCATTGTTTGCTTTATTAAACCCTCTCCCAGATCAGTCCCAGATTCCATCAGCAGTCCACGACAAATAACCGCTGCTAGAATAAAGCGGATGCACTCCTACATCTCTTCTATATTTATATTTGAAATAAACATGTTTCAAATAAACGGTTTTCTCTTGATACACAGGACGGTTTTTATCATTCCAAAATCTCTTCCTATTCCAACAGGAATATACATTTAGGTGCATTTCCATCAAATTGTTCCTTCTCAACCTAATTTAATTTATACAAAAATATCGTATATGAAATACAAAGCATGTATAAAAAGACACGTACTGCAACATGCGTGAATCTCTCATTTCATGCAACAAATCAATTTTACAAAACTGCATATTCATTTCTGTATACTAAACAGTACGGTTAACGTGTTAAAAATATTTAATAAAATAAACGTGTAAATAACCGTAGGATTTAATGAAATAATCAAATAAGTATCTGTAGTATTTTCAAAATGTATACATATTTCAGAAATGTAGTCATTACTGTATGCAGCAAATTACTGCAAAGGCCAACCCAAAAAGGGTTTCTTACATGCAAAAACAATTACACATTTTAACTTCAAATACCATTACAATTTCTAAATGTACTTTATCCAGTGTAAAATTGATTGCCCACTAGGGAATGAGGTGTTTTTTTCATAATTTATAAAAGACTCTATAAAGAAACCTCCAATGCCTAACTTCGAAGGTTTTATCGATATGGAAAAACACGTTTTCGAAGATCACATAACGGTTTTCCAAGTTTATCATTTTATTCGTAAATAAAAGAGACAAGTTTTAAATTAAAAAATAACTCAGACCCTGTTTGACAACCAATTCAGCATGGGGAAAAATAAGTTTAATTATATTAAGTATTCGAAGCAAAAATGTGTAAACGTTTTGCATTGTGTGCAACCATTTGGGTCGGGCTTAATCCGACCAATGCTTTCATCTTCACCGATTTAATGCCAAAGTGTCAATGGCACCATTGCTCTTAATTCCTGGAAATTTATCCTGGTTTAATGGCGCCATTTGCATTCGCATAACGACAACATGAGAGGATTATCAGCGATGATGGAAGTGGACATATTTTACAGTAGATGTCAAACCCGATCCATTACACTAATCCGGATTTGGCAGGATGGATTTCTATCGTTCAGATAAACTGCGACATGATGTCTCTGTGCAATGGCCCTTGTCCTTTCTTCGCTGCATCAGAGTCGTTCATCATGTGAGACACCAAGCGCTTTGTCGCCAAGCTTTTTGGATTACGGGCGATTGATAGCACACTACTTTGTGGTTGGGACATTAACCAAAATACCTTCAGCTTCGATGAGATTTGGACTTACTGAAAACGAATGTCTTTAGTGGTGAAGGGTTCTTTGCGAGCTTGGTGCAAGTGTTTTAAAACCGAACCAGTGATTACTTCATTCCAAATTGAACTATAATTAATGTAGATTTGATTACGATTCAGTAATCACAAATATAAAAATATCAATACTTTACTTTTCTATCAATTCTGATTTTCTTGAATATACTGCTTATTTAATATTCGCATCTTATTTCACTAAATATTATATTATTCCCTGTATTGTTTTGAAGCAGGTTTCCAATTTTAATTCAGTTCTTATATTAAAAATGACATCATAAAATAAAGCATTAATACAAATAATGCAATAATGCAAAAAGTATGCATTTTAATGGACGTCTATGAAGTAGTTGTGAAAAATATAAACGATTTCATACTCGTTGTTAATGATTTTTTTTGTTTAGAAAAAGGCGACCAAACATCATTTTTAACAAATTTTCTACAAAATGTGCACATTAAAATATTAAGTAAAGTGCGCTGATATAGATGCTTTAAGACAATTATATGGTCAATAATTATTTCTTTGCACACTTGACCATAATTAAGTGTGATTTGATTTCAAGTCAAAAAATCATCAATTTTATATTGATTATATCGATTATATTATACAAATTTCCGACTTTACCATTCTTTCAATTTAATTTTCTTGAATTTACTACGTATTTTTTACTCGCATCTTAATCGATATAATCTTTACAATACTGATTTAAAGAAGGTTTCCGCATTTGATTGTGTGTCGAATTCCCAAATTAAAGAGCAGTTTTTATAATAATAAATACATCAAATAATGCAATTTAGAGGACGTCTTTGAAGAAACTGTCAAAAAATATATATAATTTCATTCACGTTGTCAGTGATTTTTGTTCATAAAACAGCAGCGATCAAAAATCATTAATTTTAAATACATTTCCTATAACGTGTCATATCAAAAAAGTAAAAGAATCGACTAAATAGAAAACAGCAGTGTTATCAAGAAATTGTCTGAAATAATAAGTTTCTGTCAACCGAATATCATCGACCACAGTTCATTTTTTCATAAAAGCCTTTTAGAAAGAATACTGAAGAAAGGTACGCCAATGGCAATTGTTATCGACAACCCCTTTAAAAAAACGTAATATGATTGCCCTTCAAGCAGAACTTTATAACAAATTGTACTACAAGGACCAGAGGATACCATATTTTGTACATGCATGTATAACACACAAATACGCAGATTACATACACTACAAATTAACATTGTCTTATGATGGACAACATGGCGCTCCAATTTCAACCTTCCTTAGCAACGTTTGATGCACTTTAAAGCAGTCTTTGTTTCTGCTTCATAAAATTTGATCCTTGGCATCCATTTACCATTTTGACAACAGTGGGTTCTGCTGAGCATTAACGAAATTGTCAGTGGATAATGTCACAGATGATAAGGTTGACTTTTCACATCGCTCACATCTTTATCCCTTGGTCATCGCAGATGTGTCCCCTACATGCTTTTGATGGAAATATACTCCATTGTTTCCCCATGCTGATTATATCAGCAACGTCCATCCTTCAGGAGCATTGCACACTGCTCCTTCTTGTCAAGAGGAATGTCCACAAATAAAAAATATTTTTTGGATAAAATCCAAAAGCTTTGTTTCCTTTGACACCTTCAGGAAATAGCTTTTGTTTAGTGACTAAATTCTCGCCCAGATCTTATCTGGATTTGCCATGAAAGAACCATTGATTTTAAGACACGGTTTTGAGCCTAGGAGCATTTTTTGGGTTTCCTAGCAGCTTCAGTCCATGAGAGTGAGTAAGTGATAAAGTTGAAAATGTACTCTACTTGGACGTGGGTGTAAGTCATTATTTTCGCATTAGAAGTAATCTAAGCATAAAGCTCATAAGCAGGTAATTAGAGTTTGCAAATCTAAATCTTAGACGTTGCAAACAAACAAAATTAAAACAGGCATAATAAGTCATGCACTGTCATTATATGACAATCAAAAGCTAGGCATGTATATAAGAAAGATAAACGAAAATCCAAATCAAACTTTCATTAACTTCATTTATGGGTTTTGCATGCCATAACTGATCATGTACATGGAGATGCCGTAAATCTACTGACATTGCAATACATGAAGAAAACTTAAGATAGTCATACATGACTCCATACATGCCCATATATATAAAATGTGCAATATGATTAGTACATAAAGACATACCCATGACATAAACCTCTACAAGAAATACCAATACCCTCATCACTGCCACTAATCAGTAATTTTAATATTTTCTTAAGAGTTTGCTTACCTTAAAAATTACCCTTGCAGTACTTAGAAAATGCAACAACCCATACAATAGGTAGTAACATCATCTCTTTTAGAATCCCCCAAAATCTTCCAGAGCACCGTGGCATTTTTCAAAGCGTATAACATGCAGAAATAATACTCCATTACAAGCCCAACGAAACTCAATTGCACGTCAGTTGTAACTCCCCTCGCCATAAACCTCGCAAAATCCCAAGCTAGCAATAGTTTTGCGACATCGGGGGCTTTAATTAAACACCAAAACTGCGTACTTACTGGTCTGCTTGTTCTTTATAGATCTGGGGAATTGTGAGAAATCCTGTTTGCACCAGGAAAAACTGGAGAGCTTTCCAGAGCCATCTCACCCCATGAGGTAAGCCATATTTCCTGCTTTGCTTAATGCAGATTTACGGCCACGCTTCAGAGCCTCCTCCGAAGATTGCTCGCAGCTGAAGAAGACCTTCCTTTCAGAGGAAAACCCCATGAGTTGTTGCAGGCCGAGGAATTTATTTCGTAGCTTTCGTTGTTCCGGGCTATGGAAAATAACGATCATAAATCCGGCCTTGGCAATTATCCGCTACAACGAAGTGCACTTATTGCTTCCTCTTAATTCATATATCACGCTGGGAATTGTTGCTCAGCCGACCGGTGATTGAGGAATACTAAAAGCGAAAATCCTCCGAGGACATGGCCAGTTTCATCTCTGATGAACTGCAGTATTTTTGTTTTTGTGCATGCATGGGCGTGTGAACTAAAAAGAAATAAGTCTTGGTCAGCAGTGGTCCGCTGAGCGTAGTCACTGCATATAGGGAGTGACACAGTCCTGTTGTCTGTTTATGTAAGTTTATAAAATCCATGCATGCCCATATGCGTTGATATCCACATCAATATGCGTAGATTCATATATGTTTATTCATAAGAGTATGAAAGGCCATGCATATCCATATGTGGATATCCATATATCCATATGTTTTTGCATTTTTGCACATGATCAAATTAGTCAACATATGTATGGCCAACTATGCAGTCATATATGGTCATATAAGAACTTCTGCCAATATGTGGCTCAAACATGGTCAGTTATGGCATTTATAATCCCATATTTGGCCATACTAAACGTTTCAACCAGGGGATATTCAATTATACTACAAAAAGTGCAGTCATGTATGGCTTTATCTATTGCAGTCATATAACATGTTACATACTTGTATGTATCGTGTATGTAGTTTTTAGATGTCAATATACATGTATGGCTTATACACTGTCGGTTGTGGCATATATAACCCGAAACGAGCTCGAATATGGCCATATTGACCGCTTCAAATCGAGAACATACAAATATATTACAACAATTTCACAATCAAATGTGTTTTAAAGTTTAATTTATTTGAAATCTATTTGAAAGTTAAATTCATACAATGCCAAGTATTTTGTTACAAGCTACGGATCTTTAAACCATTCGGTAATACCTTAAATTATCCACCAATAAATCCAAGATTTCTCAACATTTTTTAACCAACTTAAAGAGACATAAGAAAGACAGTTTTAATCAACGAATACAATTAGGATGCACTGGAAAGTGTATAACCTGAAGTCGACCATGCCCATGAGTCTGTATCTAAGTGCAAAAGTGGTTCGAGTGTTTCAGCAGTCTTCCTAAAGATGCAAGAACTGGAGATTCACTTCCGTGCTTCGCCATTCAACTGAAAATCTAATCAAATAGACCCACTGACGTTGGTAAACGGAAGCTGGGCTCTTGTGAGAGAAATCCAGCGAGATCTGGTGGAGGAGATGAGGTGAAAATAAATGCAAATGCATTCCTCCAAAGGGAAAATCTGCCTTTTGAGAATCTACTACCACCCTCCCAATTTCTTGCAAACTTTTTTTTAAAAGAAGTACTCTTATTGTATTTATTGTTTCAAGCGGTTGACTTGGCGCTATGGAGACGAAGAAGAATGGGGGAAATCGATTTGTTGTCGTTTTCATTAACGTTGGTACAGCAAGCATATTCACGCATTGGTATTGTGTAGCGGATCTGACGATGGCCATTCTGTAGTCTCTTTTGTCGAAGAATTTTCTGCCAATTTGTAAGGCTAGGCATTTTAGAGAAGAGGTTTCTGAATTGCTCGTAATTTTTCATCCATTACCAGTAAGTAACTCGTTTGTTTAGATTTGGGAAGGAAAACCTTGTGCTCATCAAATAATTAGTTTCTTGTTTTTTTGCATAACGACTCACATGATGTTGGTATATATACCCATTAATATACTAGAAAGTATATTGCATGCAATATATTTTAAAATATGTTCTAACATATACGTTAAACTATTATAAAAACTAGTTTCAAAAGTTCAATATATATCGCATAATATATTTTAAATGATATTTAAATTGTAATATAATTTCATGTATTTTACATAATAAGTCCCAATTTATGATATTCTGATTTATAAATGGGTACATGTGCATTATTAAAATATTTCGTCACAAGTTATCCTATATGTTTTGAAATAAATCCCAACACCATGTTGGGTGGTATTGGAAAGTACATGTAACAGGCCTACCGAACTAGTAGAAGTTTCGGAACAATAAATGGCCAAACAATTTTACTCCATGTAAACTTTTAATTAATAAACTAAATTCTGCTAAGGAGTATCAACATGTACAGCAAGAGTCACGTTTTTGGGAAAGAAATTGTTAACACAAATGCAAAAAAATCTGCAGATAATGTTCTTTTAATTACAGGAATTTGAAAGACTGATTGTAGCCAGAAGGGATTTTAAGAAGTAGATTAATTCCTGACTTCATGTCTTTTTGGAAGTGAGAAGCATGATAAAGTCGTCGTTATCAGATAATTTTCCCCGAAATGAGATCGTGAACTATGTAATTTGTTATGTTGGTGAGCCAGGACAGAACTGGTCTTAGAGACCAGTTCTGTCCTGATAAGCAGACTAGTTCAAC
>JAQIXS010000445.1:0-47036 GCA_034700785.1 Rossiulus vilnensis | reverse complement strand
TGCGATAATTTGCATCACCGTCAACACTTTTCCCCCTTTTCTGGCCTTTCGAGCAAATTTTACAATTGTTTAATTTCCATCATTGAGTGACTTCGTTGTAGTATAACTAACGTTTAGCTTCCTTGAAAGGATTTCAGTGACTTGCACTTGTTTTCAGGGTTAAATATTTTTCATGGTGGTTTCTAAGAAAACCTGGTTCAGATTATGCCACACTTCCGACTTGCGTGAAAATGCTTCAATATCTCGGAGCGATTATGTTCCACTAAACTGTACATTAGCAGTTTAAACGGAATATTTACTGCTTGTGATCCACTTGATTTGATTCCATCTACAGTATTTTTTTTCATGTTTATTTCTTATGTATGCATTATTTTGTTTTAATCTGCTTGACGTATGTGCTGTGGCTATGTTTTATTCATGTCTTGAATCAATCGTAAAAGATGTTTTACATTCGTAATCCCTAGGTGAACACGTTGTTTTGGAAAATGGCGAAGAGGCAGGGACATCAGACAGCGATTCTGTCCTCGCTGGCCCTTCTTTGACTTCGTCCGATCTGTTATCCCTATCGGAAGAGCTCGATATAATTCCATTCGAGGATTTGGGCTTACAGCTCCCATTTGAAGAATTAACGCTTCCAGACGACGAGCCTGACGAAATTGTAATTATTATTTTGTTACGTAAATGTCACAGATGTGCAGTTGTGGCAGTGGTCGGCTAGAAAAGTAACCATTACTTGACCATTATTACAGAAAAACGAAAAGGACGATTCCAGCGAGGAAATCTCGGATTCCATTCTACGCTTTGATCGTCAAAACAGTTTCAGCGAACAGTTGCATGAATTGGAAGATATGATTCAAACAGCACAACTGCATCATGGTCATCCAGGACGAGGTCTCCAGGTAAATATTTTACCTTTATTCGCTAAATAGCAAGGTAGACAGTGCCGAGTAATTTTGTTCTCGAAATAAGGACGGTGACTATACTTAAGTGCTCAGGGCTTATTGTTAAAACTACAATATGGGCATATATGTATCTACATAACTTTTATTATTATTTTGAGTTAACTGTTAAAAAATAAAGGATGAATCCGTTAACCGGTTATATTTGAAATTATCAGAATCATATATTTTTCTAGATTAAAAGTTACAATATATGTGATGTGTTGCCTTTGCACTATTTGCCCGAAGTATTTATTTCACCGCTACTGAAATTTTTAGTGTCAGGAGCATGGGCTTACCATTTAACGTTTAACATCAATCAAATAATGTGAGCGTAATGCTTTTTCCCACATGTTAAATCAAGGGTTGATCACGTCTGTTTGATTTTTTGGATGTAGACAATGCAATCAATGGTGCATCACTTCTCATGAGAGATCCGCCTTTTATTCACTCTGCTAGTGTGCCTCATGGCATTTTGCGTACCCGCAATTTAGTGTTTTTTACTCGAAGAAAAAATGCATTGTTTCTCTGGTTGAAATTTTTTTCTCAGAAAACTGAGATAGCCCCCATGTTCCTTCCTGTAAGCAAGAAATTCATCGTTAAGGTATCACGCATTTCTTCCAAATCATGGGAAAAGGGCAGAGGTGAAATCTGAAACCCTTTGATTGCTGGATATCTATCTGATATAAAAACATTCTGATTTCGTTGCCTTCTTTGACAATGGTACGAGTCACTTTTTTGATCGAGAAGCTTATTCAGCTGATGAGCAAGAGGGTGGAGGGAGGTTAAATATTGAAACCTGAAAAAATAATACGGAGACGTGCTCTGCGCCTGTGAGGTCCACAAAATGCCAGCTGTGAAACCAATGCATCGGAGATTAGTTGTGAGCGCAGGAAGACAGAAATGTATTTAGCGATGGTCTGAAGTCGTTGCGCTCAAAATTGCACACCTGTAATAATAAAAAGCTGAAACGAGATTGTCAAAGGTCAAACAGCGTTATAGTCGCTCAAAAATCCATGCGTCTTAATCTTGTGCTGTCATATGCTTATGTATTGTATATGATATTTTCCTTCCCCCAATTATTTCTCCAAGATAAGCTTACTTTTCATGTCCCATGATAGGGATATTTTAATTAAAACCTGTTTATATTAAAGTATCCACACACAAAATCTAGTTGTATTTATTTTTTTGTTTATGCTTCGAGAAGTGGATACAGCCTACCTTGTGTTCAGAAATGGCAAACTGGAGTTTTAATGCTGAATTTTAAGCCTATTAACGATGTTAAATGCCTTCTACTTTACCTCAAACCACTGGTTGTGTACTGTGTAACCTCACTGTTTGCATGTGCCAAACAATGCAAAGCATGGCAAACTCGAACCACTTCATTCATTTGCCTTTTTTTTGTCTCTCCAAAACTTACCTTTTAATTGTAGTTGTGTAGGTGCTCCAAAATGCTCTCGCCCCTAAACCTGCAATCTTATTTATTATGACATGTTTTGGAGGTTAGGTTATTATACCTTTCTGCAGCAGCAGCACGTCTCAACGGGCGAGCGCTCCCATTTTGTGGGAAATGGAAGCTTTTCGCAATTGTTTAACCAACTCTTTCAGGGGTATATAAGTAAACCAACAACTGGCAGAGCAATTATCCTCCTTCAGCCTAGGTGCAAATTGAACCCGCCGCCACGGAATGTGGACTAGAATTCCTGGGGTAAGAAACAGCGGGATGGAACCGGGAATGGAAGAAATCCGTTGCTCGGGGGAGTGCGCTGAAAAGCGCTCGCAGTTGTCTCTGCACTCCAGATTCTGTTTGGACGGAAAACAAAGTAAATTCTAGCCTGAACGTCATGGTATCTATCAGCCAGCCGAAATCATCGCAAAAAGCAGAACGAAATTTGGACGCCAGAATCCCCGAAAGACCCATTTGTGGTTCATTAGACTGCGAAGGCAGCGATGCTCAGTGTCAAGAGGGCAGCTCTTTGTTAGGCACGCAGAATCCTTAATTAAAATCCTGGTCCGCGCATTAGGTGGTGGCAGCAGATAAGACGGAGATGACGAAATTTACATTAAGTGATGCTAATTTTAATTGTGCAAATGATGCTGCATGGAGAGGCCGCCGCCGGCGCAACCTGCAATCCTTTTATCGCAGTTTCTTTGCCGGACAATTGCGTGGACTCTTGAATCCACAGGCATGCCGAGAGTTAAACTTGAATGCGCGAATCCATACGTGCGCGGCCTAGATTCTGCCACGACTGCTTGGCCCGCTTGAATGCCACAATTATTTTTCCATTATAACTAATGACTGCGTATTGAAATTGAGTGCCACCGCTAGCAGTTGTCGTGACCCGCAATATTGCTTTTCGATGGCACATTCAGCGCGCATGGCGTTCTGAATACTTCATTACGGCATTCTGGACGTACGGCCGGGGAAGGCTCGCTGGCTTGACTTGTCAATTACCGCCTCGGTGCTTTCAATACCCTACTTATGCTGGCATGTCTAGGTAGATAGGCTCTGGGAGGAAATTGCATTATCACGTTAACCTTATAATGTGAACGTATGAAATTGGCTCTTACGAATCACAATTAATCGTTTTTCTCCGAATCTCCGCAGCTGACCGGGATGGCTTCGGAGGAAAAGCCCTCGTCTGGCAGGCGCATTTTATGGAGAAATGAAATTTGGTGGTAAAGATTAGCGAGCACCAGTACCGTCGCAAGGTTATGTTTTCTTAAGGCGATTTTTTTTTCTCTCTCTCTCGAGCATAACTCCGCTTCTTGTGTTCCCACTCCATTCCGTTATCCCATAGTTTCATTGTCTCACAACTTCAATCAAAGGTTAGAAGTTCAAATAACTCTTTGGCAGAGTTTGAAATGTTGGCCACATCTAGGCATTACCTGAGCGGCCAGAAATGTGGGCTTTTCACGGTTCATTAGGCTGTGCTCGCTGGGTTTCTAGGGTCCATCTCTGCAAATCTCCGAGCACCTCCCAATGAGTGTGCTAACTGGGTAATTCCTGTGGCCACGCATCATTTGATGGCTTCAAAGTCATTGAACTCAATGGCGTGGGGTGGGAAGGCTTAGATTTTATCCATTGTTCGTCCATGCGATGTCTCGTCTTTCTGCAGCGCCTCCGAAGCTCTGGAAACCCTGCCTACATGCAATCGTACATCGCTTATCGACTTTGCTAATTTTGACCGGTTCTCCCTGCGGGCCACTTGCCTAGATTTTGTACCTCGCTCGTTCGCGTCTCAAAAGTTTAGATAGTTATGCCACCTGAAATCTTCCATGAAGCCCAGCGTGATGCCACGAAAAAACATTCCTCGAGTATTCGCAGCCCATTCACTGGAAAATGTTGATACTCTTGCTGTCATGTTGCTTCAATCAGGGATTGCCGGGCATGACCATTAAATAAAATGAGGGTAACGAGTTGGATGTGCAAATTCACATCGTAGCGAAGCAATTCACTTGGATTTCAGATGGGATGCTGGTAAAAGAGAGGTCGATGGTTATTAGCATATCGAGACGGGAAAAGCCAGGGGCAGTTTTTTCACGATTTTCCAATTATAGCTAGCCCTACCTTTTTATCTTGTGTGGTAGATTTATTTAAATGGACCTAGCTCTGTCTTTTTATCTTGCGTCCTTTACAATTTTTGGGCATTTAAAAAATGAGCAAATCTACTGAGTACTAGGGTCCATCTCTGCAAATCTCCGAGCAATTGTTGTGATATTATTTTGATTTTATCATTACTTTGTTGTGAGTTTATGAACTGTTATATGTGTACGTAAAAATAATTTCTGGCCATGTTATTGGAAATTATTCATAATTAGTATTTTTATGTGCAAATTTAATTGAGGCCATACTGTGATTTAAGAAATGCCTTGGTTTATTATTTGAAGTAAAATGCAAGATGGAAGCTATAAAATGCAGTTGCCACTTTGAAATGCACATACTGTATATTTAGAAGGATGTAGTAATTCAGTGCACCTTTGAGGGCATGATAACGTCATATTTTTGAATACATTATTCCAGTTGTGGATTTAATTAGATTTCTAAATGGCAACGTAAATTTTCCGATGTAAATTAGCTCATCTTTCAACGTCCAAAATAATAAGCCATAAGATATGTCATAGTTGGGTAATGGCCGATGTAGGCCTTTAAAGTGACATCGGAATGCCATCCAACAAGTTCAATTTCACTCAATTGATATTCTTAGGCCAGTCCGGACAGTTTTGACGTAACAAAAGCTCAGCGGTTGCAATTATAATTGATTTCTAGACACCAGAACTCACTGAATAATCATCGGAAACCATTTATGGAGGGTTGGTTTTCTACAAATAAAAAACTTGAATAAAAATCGCGCCCTTCTGAATGGCACCTTCACGGTTTAGTAGAGGGCGAGCTCACTAGCTTAGGTTTGACTCTTCTTTCCACTTGAATTGCCCATTTGTTGGCACCGAAGCATTCGACTACCTCCAGGGTCACTCGGAGCAAGGGCGGAAACGGATTTCTTGGCCTTCTGGCCCACACACTTGACTTTTAATATACGATTGCACACAGTCAAGAAATGAAAATGTTCCAAGAACCACAGGCCACTTCAGAGTAAAAGTGGAAATTGCCTCGAAATTTTAAATGGCATATGTAGTGGCTCGTTTATTTAATTGCCCCTTGTTCAATTCTGTATGTAAGCATGAGTGGGTGGATGCTTATGAAATGGGTAGAACAACTCGTTTAGTTTTAACTTTGAACTTCTCTTCAAGTGCTCATTCGGGAAATGTCACATACAGAATCTACATGTGGTTATCGCTTAAATACAAGCTACTTTTCAGTCTTTGTTTATCCTATGCAAGACTATTCCATCTGTCTCTGTGCCCAGTTTTCTGCAATTGTTTTCAAAATGGTTTTGTTGGCTTACTGCATAATTTTCCTTCTTTTAGCACGGCAGCAAATGCCATGTTTATCCGACCTGAGCAAATTTTGCTTTGCTTTTGAAATTCCATTGTATTGTTGGGTTCATGGCTCATCATAGTTCCTTCTTTCTATACCCAGGTTACCTTCGGTTTTCCCGTATGCGTAATCTATTCTTCCATGGCTCTTGCCATTATGCTTTAAAGTTAGCTAATGACTAAGCTGTGATTATCAGATATTTAAAGGAGTCCTAATTGAAGTACTTCAGAAAAAAGACTATATTTGTCATATTGTTCAGGTAGGTGCAATGTGAGGAACTGGTTTGTTCGAAGGCGGCACAATAATGCACAAGGTTTCATGCTTTTATTCCTAACCGGTTGAGGCCCAAGCATACTGGTAAATTTTCCTAGCTTTTGTACCAACTTGGTAAATTATTTGGAAATCCTAGAGTAATTTGCAAATATTACATCCGGTTAACTCAGGCATTTGGTGCTGATTTTTCAAAACTGTTGCAAAGGTGCTTAAGAAAAGTTATTTCAGTGATAGTTTTATCTTACAAAAGTATAAGAATTGCTTGTCAAATCAAAAATGTTGGTTTGTCCAGGAAAGTATTGTTCTTTTGTACAAAGTATAAACTATTCATATCTTTGTGGTGCTATACCAAGGCCAAGATATGCGGTTTTTTGCATTGTGATTTTTGAAAAACTTTAGAATTTAAATTATAAGTTGTCAAAATAGAGTTGCTCTTTGGCATCGTGAAAGTTCCATACTGAATGCAAAAATGCACCTAACACTTTCCAGTAATTAGCACCATTTGTTTTGCAACATGACTATCACTGCAAAGGCGAGCAACTCCCCATCTTACTTAGTCTTCGTGCTGTTACAGACATCAACAGAAATATCACAGGGAAGAATTGACGTTTGATGTATGGAATTTAAACATTTTCATAATCATAAGACTACTTTAAAATTGTGTGTTAAAAAACTACGGTTTCATTGTCCTTTCTGTTCTTTCCCTTACCTCTCCTTGCTTTTTTTGGGGGAAATCATGGACCAGATGTTTCCTAACCAAAAAAATATATAACATCAAATTTAAGAATTTTGAAATATCGTGAAGTTCAAATCCTGTTCGGTACAATACTGCGCTACTGAAATAAAGAAAGCATGACTGCATTTGGTTGTTACAAAATCATCTTGCAAAAGCTTAAACCCGAAGCAGTTCCTCCACGTGCTGCACGGAAGTGCTGCTCCACTTCATTCTCCGTTTTTTCTTCAAACACTATTCACTGAAAAGAATACAAAATGCAATGACTTGACATTTCTGGATTAAAGAAATGTCGATACTCGTTGAAATTTAAAAAAAGCTGGTCGAGGCTCGGGCAACATTTTTCAACACCAGTCAGTCCCAACCTGCCCTGCTCTGGTTCGACCGATATTTCTCTGGTTGATTACTTGACTGTGGCCTTGCAAGATGCCTGCCAAGCACCGATTATTTTTCTCCTAATGATATCTTGACAACAATGCGAAACCCGAACACTTATTTCATTCACTGTGCTGGATTTTGACAACTTTTAACGGCTTAGATTTTGCAATTAGCCTTTTGATATGCACGAATCTTAAGGCGCAAGTGGCTGATCGAAGGAGAGGCAAGGCAATGAGCTAGAACACGCTAACCAGTGAAAATAGAAACGCAATTAGTTTGCTAAATGCATGCCAAGACATTACAATGCGGTTTATAATGTGACGAACTCCTGGTTACTGGCAATACTGAAGAAATATGTTCTGAGCGATTATGTAACATTGTCACCTTCCTTGTTTCAATGGTATGTCTTCATTGCGACATGAAACCTTTCATTATGAACTGTTCTTTACATGATTTAATTGATTGGAAGTTTTTTGATTTACAGACCCGAGGTCCATATTTGAGATCCGTCAGCATGGAGCAACGATGGCAGGATTTAACCAACTTGCTCAGCATCCCTACTGCCGCTGAAGCTGAGATGCATCATCATCACCACCACTATCATCATAATATGACCATGGGAATGCTACATGGAGCTGGGCATGTTCCTCAACACAACTACTCCATTCCCAGCTATGCTTCCATTGACAATCGAACAGTATTGTTGCAAAATGCGACACTTCCTCCACCAGTGGCAGACATCAACAGCAATATGTCTTATCAAGGTGATGTTGGTACGTTATAACAGTTAGTCATTGCCGAAGAATACCTTCAGTATTTTCATTTGGGGTCATTTGATGCCAATCAGATTAGTTAATTAGTTGTTTTTTGAAATAGTAAAGCTTATTTATTGTTTGATTGGTTTGGAAAAAAAATGAAACATTAATTTGATGAATATCTTTTTCAAACATTTTATCAAACGTCTATAAAAATCACCTTTTTTAAACTTCAGACATGATTTTGAGAACACGAAATGATAGGATAAATACGCTTTTTAAAATAGGATAAATGGAATATGTAAAACTGCACACAATTTCAATTTGAGATCTGGTTAAGTTTTGTGTAATTTTCAATTTTAACATATGCTTAATTATTTTTAGGTGGTGACCCATCAGCTATTAGCAGTGCAGTGGTTACATCAATGAGTGCTTTGACCAATAGCAGTGATCCCCTCGTTGATCCAGTCCATCATGGTCATTATCAAATGGACTCTGGTGTGATGATGTTTCCAAGCAATCACACTGAGGTGAATCAAACCACAGAGGGATTTCTGTCAGCCATCCTTAATGATGAGGAGCTACAGCTGATGGACATGGCCATGAACGAAGGTGACCAATCCTTCAATCTGACTGATTCGAGAAAAACTAACGGAACAGAACATGTGAATGACGTACACCCTGTACACGTAGGCATGTACACAATGCGTATGCTGGATAATGAAGATGCAATGGACACCAGCAGTGATTCGGCGGTATCTTCCATGGGGTCATCTGAAAGGGTCCCATCCATCTCTGATGGGGTAAGATATATTTGGTTGTCTTTGAGCATGTTATATAAATATCGTTACATTTCAATGGAATTATTATTGATTGCTTAGCTTTAATATCAAAGGAATTATAAACGGAATGTAGAGTTTTCATGCCTTTCTTCTATTGGTGAACGTATTTATTGATTAAAAGCAGATTGACATAAACAATCAACTATGAAATTAGCTATTGTTTTAAATGTTACTTTCGCTACACCGGGTATTTCATTGCAAAAGTTTGTGAATAAGAGAAAATTTAAATACTAAACTATTGCAGGCATCACTAATCAAAAGTTCTAAACTGGTCCTATATACATTTTTTGTTTTAGGAGTGGATGGAAACTGCTTCTGAATCGTCTCATCCTGACGATCAAGAGCGCTATTATGGAATGGAATGCACCCAGTCAAAGTTCCGTCAGTACAACTACAGTTACGCGCCAGGAATGGCTCCTGGCCAAAGGGCAAATGCCCCCACTGCAGGCAGTGATGGTGGTTCAGCCAGTCTCGACAGACGAATGCCACCTGTTGCTCAAAAGAAATACCAACTATTTGGTAAAAGATTGCCAGTGGAACAGTCAATGGGTAAGTCTTCCTTGTCAACTGTTTTAGGAAATACTACAAGTAAATCAGGGTTCCTGAACAATTTAAACTGAAAGAGGTTATACAGTCGAAAACTCGACATAAGGGGCAATCCATAAAGGACATCAAAAGTTAAGAGTAAGGGATGGCTTCAAAATTGAAGGGTGCCAAACCATAACATCGTAAATGCGTTTGTCACCTTAATACATTGCAAGAATTGGTAGGTGTGGCAACAAACCAAAAATAGTTTCTGAAAAATTCTCCTTGGATATCCTGTTATATACTCCTCACCCAGATGATTAAAAGCAGTCAGTGATTTCATACGAAATAAATGAAATGCTATTGCTCAAACGGCTTTATTTTATTATTATTTCTAATGCAATTTTTCAAAATTTGCGCCTGGGGCTTTTATATTCAGAATGGCAAATATTTAAAATGTTGAGGCTACAATCCCATATTTGTAACCCAATTTTTCAAACTGTTCGCCTATGGCGTTATGGCCTCCATAAGAAATCAGAAAAATGAAGTTGGGCCTCCCCTTCCCCCCACCATCCCTCAAAAGTAAGTCCCAGGTGTGCCACTGATTAGGCGCGGGGTTAGTCAGCTGGAATTTCATAATTTCAAACAAAAAGAAATGACTGAAACAAAAAACCAACCAATATTTTGCTTTACTGCTGCCAGTGTTTAGAATAGGTATCACTGTCGATCCGATGCTTATAAATTAAATCTGAAATAATAAATCTGATATAAGTTTATTGTTAAAGTATTTTTTTCAAATCGGACGAGACATGTGAGACGGGAACAGTGGGGGGTTATGATAATAAAAATCGAATGGGGGTGAGAGTTTAAACTCTCGCGTTTTCATATAAACCCTTAACAATGTCGTTTCAGAATACTCCTAAAATGATACCAGTTGCCATTTTACCACGGTCTCTAGTAATTTCAAACTAGAAGAGTGTAAATCAATGAAGGATCGATTTACTTCACATAATGTACCAATTTGAGTAAACCTGTTTCATTTTCTCTCTCAGGAGGAGGATCTCCATATGGAACTTTGCCTCGTGGAAATGCTACAATGCCCCAACCAACAAATGCCATAAAGTATCCCGATTACATTTATCCATCGCCGCAAGACCACAACAGCAGTTCATCTTATGGTAGTCTGGAAGGAGCCACGGCACCCAACTCTTCCATGAGTTCAGTGGAGCCAAAGTATAGCTGTCGCGTTGAGTTTACGAGGCAACAGAGCGTGGAGGGGACGGCGAGCATTGAGCAAGTGCAGCACAATCACACCTACCAACTGTCCTCTGAGAGCATGCACGACATGCAACGACCAAGTATACGAGACAAGCAGAAGAAAAAATTGAACGACGAACATCTCAGTCGCGATGAAAAGAGAGCAAGATCAATGAAACTTCCACTTTCTTCCGATGAAATTATAAACCTCCCAATGGATGAATTCAACGAAAGGCTATCTAAATACGATCTAACAGAAGCCCAATTGGCCCTCATCAGAGACATCAGAAGGCGTGGGAAGAATAAGGTACTTTCATTGGTTTTTTTATGCGTGTAATTTCCTCGGATAAAGTTGTGTCTTAATAGCCAGGAAAAGGTGAATTTATGAAGTACTTTTTATTGCAAAATCCTGGAATGTGAAACTGTTTAATCATGAATATCGTAGCATGTTATGGGTGCCAAGTTAAACTGATGGAAATTTGGGGGGAGGGGGGGGGTCAGCTAGTGGAATGAAAGTTTTTCCTATTCTCATACATTGTTTTTGCCAGTTTCATTAGAAATGTTAAGCGGTGCAGCATTAAATTCTTCCGATATTTAAAAAGAAATCAGTTCTAGGGATTATAATTGCACCAAGCATTTTATCAGATTTAGTTATGTTTTTATCAAATGTGTTTGTGAAATCTTGATAGCAACCACAATTTCTGCCGGTGAAATGCTAATGAAGTTCCAATTTTGTTTGTGTAGGTCGCTGCTCAGAATTGCCGCAAACGAAAGTTGGATCAGATCCTTCTTTTGGCAGAGGAAGTTCAGGGCATGCAGAGGGAGCGAGAACAACTCATCCATGATAACCATGCAATGGTGGGTGAACGGCAACGACTGAAGGACAAATTTTCCCAATTATATCGTCACGTCTTCCAAGTAATATACTTTCCTCACCTTGTGCTTTACTGATTGTTCATGGAGAAATATACTGACAAGTTTCTTTTCGCATTTCAGTCATTGCGAGACCCTGACGGCAATCCATACTCTCCGTACGATTATTCTCTTCAGCAGGCTGCCGACGGTAACATTTTGCTCGTTCCACGCAATGGCACATCCAATCAGGAGTTGGACCCTAGTAAAGGTGCCAAAAACAAAAGGAAGGAGGATGACAAAAAGTGATCCTGTGCTTTGATTCAGGACGAGGAACCATTTTTCCGACTGACTTAGTTCAACGCGATTTGATTGATGACTCGTAATGAATAACAGTTCTTAGGCTTCCACTTGAACATTCAACCTCGGTGCATTTCATGTTACTTTTGTTGGAAAAATCTGTCAAAAACGACAAACTGGGATATGATCCATTCTGGACAAGAGGCAATACGATGAATTGCGCCCATCTCTTGCTTACTATAGACGCCCTGGCGGCGCCTCAGAGTTTCAAATTCGCATGGGTTTGTTTGCCGAATAAATTTCCCGATTAATTTTGCCACCACTTGCTTTGGTGGTGATCTCCCGAAATGAACACTGACGAAATTCATTACCATTTTTTTAAAAATGGCAGATGGTTGTACATATAAATGAAGTAGTAGCTGATGCCGATGAACATATTTTACAATTTAGTCCATTGTTTGCTTAATGAATACGGTGGTATCTGTTAGGTTTTTATATTTTTTGTAGCAAATTTGAGAAGATTGTTTTCGAATCAGTCTTATCCCCTCCTTTTCTCTTAAGTAAACACAAAGAGAGAAGCCGTACTTAGGAAGATAATGCCCATTTTAGCTCTAATATATATAAATATATATTTTAACCACTATTAATTTGATAGAAGAACCGGGTTTTAACCTTTCCCCCCACCCTGTTCGCGATGACAAATATCATTATTATAAGTGATAGCACGCAATTAATGTAGCACATTTTTTACTTTGGGGAATTGGAACAATGGTTTAAGAAATTTTAAGACTTTATCGAATCAACTGTGAAGCAGGTTGTAACCTTTAAGATAGCCGTAAACCATTTCCTTGCTTGTGACCTTTTTGTCTCTGTTTAGCACACCGGTGTTTGCATTCTGAAGATGATGCAGTTTTCATATTTTTGTGAAGCGATGAAATGATTTTTTGCCACAGAAACTAGTGTTCTTGGATTTTTCCTCACACGTGATCATTCGTTATTTGGAAATACCCTGAAATTGTCTCCCTATTTTATCCTTCACGCATGATCTCAAGGTAAAACGATTACCATATTTGATAATTAACAGGACACTCTACAATAAGCGCTTGTTTCCTTCCTGCTTCAAGCGAATGATGCGGCTATTGACATATCAATTCTACACCATTAATTAACACGTCATATGGGCTTATGACTGTTTTGTATATTTTCTTGCACATAATCTGATAGCTGCATAAACGATGTCAATTGTATTGTACATATTAAAAATGAAGTTGTGTTTTGTCCATATAGCCACGCTATAGCTTTCTAATGTCGTGTAAGCTCTTGTACCATAACACAAGTAATTCTTTGTATCTCCAATATCAACTTTTTGGGGATTTGCGATTTATTTCCAAGCGAAAATAAACAACGTTTGGCTCGACGAATATACTGTCACAGCACGATGAATTTTCCAACAGATGAACAAGTAAGAAGAATGGGGGGCCAACTAAGATCCCGAGATTTTAAATCAAATAATGATGGTTTGTTAAAAGTATCTCATCAGATAAAAGCTGAGTTTCTTGGATTTTCTTTGTTTAAAATCTCAGTGCATAGCGTAAACGTAAAGGAAAGAAAACATGAATGCAATTTGTGTCTTAAATTAATTAATGTTATGTTCAACTTAAATTGCGTTATTCTGTTTTCTTGCTTGAAATCTTAAGCTGGGAGCATTAAAGTGCATGCATTTCAAAATGGCACAACATCGTGAAATCAAGTGCAACTTTTCCTAAATACAGCATTTTTACTGACTTTGGACTTAAATGAGAAAATGAACTCAGAATAAGAGACACTAAAACCTAATTGTTAATTTTCCAGGATGTGCTTTGAATGTTTTTGTATATATATATTTTTTTTGACAACGCTGCTCTAAATGGAAATTTCCTTCCATTGTTATAAGTTTTAAAATGAAGATCCCAACCACATGTATTCTTATCAACTGGTTATCTTCTCTTTCATCTGAATTGCAATTATGTATTCAACATTTGTCGTTTTAAAATAGAAATGACAGTGTGAGATCAAGCGCATTTTCACAACTTCTTGAGAATTCGAAAGTACATATAAAGCGAATTCAATTTAATCAGTCTTTTGGAGGACGCTTTTCAAGGGTAAAAAGAAGAATTATGGGGGGAAAAGCTGGTTGCACCTCTGAATTGCACAATTGCAATATCCATAGGCCTATCAGTCAAGACCTTGAGGTAAATTTATTAAAGCAACCGTAAATGCTGTTTTGCATGATGAGACATTTTCACTTTTGGTTGGCATCTACCAACATTCCATGCGTCACCTTGCAAAACAGCATTGTCTGATTGAGGCGTGCCTACACTATCTACACTATACGTACATGTACATGTATGATTACAAGAATTTTGGATGAAGAATCTCCTGTTAATATCCTTTAAGGTAAAAACATAATTGCTTTCCAGTCAGATTGAAAATAGAACGTTAAATCTCAGCTTGAAATTATTTCCTGATACTTACTAGTAATTACTGCAGATATAACTTATTTTAACGTATTGTAAGTAAATGTACATTGAACATCTTTGAAACCTGTACCTGTTTGTACCTGCATTCGTTCCATTTTGCAGCCAATTTGGGCTTATCCAAAATGATACATTTTAATGCATTTAATTCAAGGAATTATTTCAGTAAATGTTAATTTCTAATATCGATGAACAAAAAAGAAATTGGGAAATATTAATTTATTTTTTCTTTAATTTGCTTAAATTTGGCCAATCTACATGTTGCAGTATATCGATTGGGTGCACAGGATCCCAAAAAAAATTTAAAATACTGTACATGTAATAATATTGAATGTTAGTGAGAATAAAACATTTTACAAGTGTTAAATTGTTGGAAAAAAGTTGTGGCATTTAATGCCACAACTTTTTTCCCTCCTAAAGTGAGCGAATTTATCGCTAGGTGGCGGCCCAGCTTATTATACAATGACAATTTTGTGTCTGATGATGGCGGAATGTCCTTGACATATTGAAAAAACAAAGATTGGATGTCCGCGCTAATATTTAAAAAGTTAGACTTCAGTAAATTAGACTTATTTAAGTCGAAGCGGTTTCGGCACTTTCATAATAATTTATTAATGATTTTTAATCATGCATTTTTCCTTCATCTTGAAACGTCAACCCGAGATTTTCGATTGTTAAAAATCAATAAATTGTAAATTGTCTTGTCTATTTTCCTAAAAGCTGCAATCATTAATTATGCATTCATATAGTCACAATCTACACTTTAAGTTACCATAATAATAATAATTATAATAGTCAGACGTGAACTAAAATGAAATGGCGGATCAGATTTTTCTGGGTGCAATTTCCTAAATTAATGAAAATGCCTTTGCTTATTTACGTCGTGCATTGGGATGAAAATACATTTAAGCCGTATCTTTATACAATCATCAATAGCCAATAAATATAGTTGACGTCATTGCCATATCCATTTTGACAGAGTTCCAAAATAGACTAATTTTTTTTTAAATGTGGTTAGTTATGTAGGCTACTTGTCTCAAAAACGTTTGCGAACTTTCTATATAAAACTGCCAAATGGTTGTTAAGCAAAGCATCCGATTTCGATCACTTTACCGTAACGAGAAAAGCCGTAACGAGAAAATTTTAGAGCAATGAGTGTCAACAATGACTAATTTATTTCAATAAACATTATCTAAATCAAAGTTATCGTTAACGTGTTTGGCATTGCGAGTATTGTTCAATTCTGAGTTTTTATTTTACTGGTATACGAAAAACACGTCTTAGCATGCTTTATCTGACGTCTATTATAGCAATATAAAATATGACAAGAAAATGCAATAGGAAACTATTAACAATACTTAAGATATTTTCCGTATTAGAAATCACATCAATTACATTGCTGCGTCTTGAGACGTGTAGCTTTCCGTATAACGAAGGATATTTTATATGCTTTCAATCGCGAGAAAGAAAAACGATGAAAGTTAAGTTGAACTATGTGGTTTTCGATTCTGTGCACAGAAAAAGACTGAAATATGATTTTGTAATCTTCGTTGATAATGTAACAGTAAGTCGTATTCGATAGAACATTTAAATTTATTGTTGGCAACAATATATATAAAAATATATATAGGGATTCTTTTGATCCTTATTGTTGGCAACAATATATATAAAAATATATAGGGATTCTTTTGATTTAATTTCGATAATTGTTATCAATTGCTTTCTTTGACTAATTGAATAGTTTAGAGTATATAACATATTATACCATTGAAGCAATTCAAACTTTGGAAAGATGTCTAAGTAAAAAAATTAAAAGAAAATAAAACGTACAATTTTCTGTCTACAAATTTAATGTTTAGCTTAACATAAACGCTTTGGGTATTAGTAAAACGTAATACCCTTTAAATATCCATGGTGGTGCCACAGCAAATGAATTTTCGTCCACATTTCTAGATCAATTCATACGTTAATTTCGTCCAGAGATATTTAAAATAATAAGGATATCACTCAAATTCAATACAAAATGAGTCGATTTATGGACATGTCATTCACCAGGTGCAACAATGGCACATTTCAAATTTTAAACTTTTTCATAAAATGAATGATCTGTACATTCATTTTATAGTTTACCATTGAGGGCACTTGATTGAAGGGCACATGTGAGAATTTTCCAAATGTTTGATTTGTAATTGATAGCTGAAATACAAATAGCTACACAACTTGGTATTTTTTTAAGTTTTTGAAATATGCCATTGTTGAAATATGCCACGTGTTTTCGTATTATTTCTAAATAATATATTTTAAATAAATAACAAAAATGCTGTATACAACTATAGAAAAAAGTAAAATGAATGCGTTGATTGGATATGTTAATAAGACACTTTTTCAATATAACAGTATATGTTGCATTCTTCGCAACGACTTGACAAGGCTTCTTTTGAAGGATTTCAAATATAATATATAAATTCGGATGCGCATCCCTTCCAACTGACATTTGCTTTCGTATTGCTTCTATACTTAGTTGAAATAAACAGCGAAAACACTGTATTCAAATAGAGAAAAGTGTATAATGAAGGTTTCAAGTGGATAAATCTATCCACTTTAATATCACAGGACTATCTGCAGTATATGATTAGGCTTACCTCTACGATAAAGCCTATAGCATGGAAAACGCGTTTGCTATGCCTCAGTGCTGGACCCTGATCATACACTAGATCGCAGCATGCCAACAGTGTATGATGCATTCTTCGCAACACCTAGACGCATCACGTTTTCTTTCCGAAAACATAGTCAAGTGTTGTTTTTAAGCATTTCAATTTTCTAACATAAATTCGCATGCGGATCTCTTCCTTTAGAAACGTTCTCCGATATTTATTCTGATTATTGACAGTTTATACTTCTAGAAGGAAAATACTTATATCGCGATGGTTTTCCCAGGAAGGCTGATACACATCACATACAGTAGGCTATATATTATTAATAATAAATAAACTCAAGAAGAAAATAAATCTAAATTTTGATCCAACACGCTATTGCTTGATTTTGTATTTCTTCCATGTTTCTTATCATTGCTTTATTAAGAAATGGGATGTTTTTTGTTTTTTTTTCAAATTAATCGACATGCGTAGTCAAACCATTCCACCGCATTACCTGGCGAAAAATACATTCAGCATTTTCGGCAATTCGTTATCACGAGCCTCAAACCCGGACTCGGTCGCAGTTTCCACATCCCGCATCGCGTGGGGCTAAAGGGCCCGAGAGCGCGCTTTTCTCCTTCCCACCCGCGATCGATGGAGGGCGGCCGCGGTCCAATCGCGCTGCCGCATTCCACGCCCGGGCGTGGTCGGCATTCCGTTGGCTCCGTCGCCGGCCGCCTTCTCCAATGGCGCAGCTTCCTCGGCTTCGCAGCGGGGCGTTTTTACGGCTGCTCTTCGGCTGACACATCGCAATTGATGGGCAAACTTTCGCCGTAAACTTCCCCCTCCCGGGTTCGCCGCTCGTGGAGGCAGCTCGGGTCGATGGAAATCGCATCTCGTCGTCGCGTTCAATTCTTTTCATTGGCCGGGGGAAAAGCGAAGACGAAGATGATGAAAAAAAGAGAGAGAGAGAGAGCGGCGATTCATGTATTTATTGAATTAAAAGGAATGGCGAACGAACGACGCCAGCCGCTTTCGGCGCCAGCCTGGCGGGGAGCGGCGCAACGCTCCACTACTTTCGCTGGCGGAAAAGGAGCATCTCGCTCAAATAGGAAGATAAATGAGATCGACTTTTGGGGGAAAAATAAAGAAATAAGTGCCGTCATTAATGCTCTCCTCTGCTGGATGGCCGGGATAGATGCAGCCCTTGCGTCTCCTTTTCCTTTTCCCTTATCCCCACCCCTACTCCCCTCATCCCTCTTCCTCAACTCCTCCTGCAAGGAAGAGGGGGGGGGGCAATTTCAATGCGGAACATTTTTGCCTTGCATGCCATCTACTCGCTTTATTGTTTTATCTATCTTGCCTGGGTTTTTTAATGCGCGGCGTTATCCGTTGCTTTGCATATCAGTTTTTTTTCATTTTGGTTTTCTGGAAATTGCATCTCTAGTTGGGACGGTATCCATGCATCTGATAATCTGGCGTGATACGGGAGATTTTGGGACGGTGAATTGCTCGGAGTTCCAAATGTTACCGGAAGGAGATCCCCGAAAAATTCCGCCTGTATTATCAGTAGGGAGGGCATGTATGCAGGTTGTTTGGGCCTGTTTGAGACTGGGAACCGTAGGGGGATGAGAAAGGGAGATTCTACCGTTTGGAATGGCGTTCCTTCGAATTATAAATCGTGGATCGTTTTGAAGTTTATTTCACGAGCGAGGTTTGGGCCACGATAAAATAAACAACGAAAGTCGAATTGGTCTTTTTATTAATAGGTTGGTTTATCGGCTGCTCGTGGGTTCGATCTGATTGTAAAATTCAACTGTTCAGAAAAATTGGAGTTAAAAGTAATATAGTCCTGTATTCCTTGTCTGTACATGTAATGGTTGTCTGTACGGATCTCTCTTCTTCGATACATGGAACTTGATGGAAGTCGGGAAGATTTACTGTTTAGTTTTATTAGTTTCTCATTACGGTCAAAAGATATAGATTGCTTTGCCATAGCATCCCTTGAGCCACATAGTTGAGTACATATATTGTATAAACTGATACTGTAGGTTATCGGGCCTTTTCGTTCTGTATAGTCAGCTAACAATCGTTTTCAGCCAGGAAAATCCAAATTGTTTACTATTGTTTTGGGTGAAAAGGGTTTATATTTGTTTGGATTTGGTGAAGTTATACTTTCACATTCACATTCCTAACCAACGCAGTTCATTTTCTATTACTTTAATGGAACCTAACGAATTACCCACAGTATTGATTACAATAAATAACCGACAATAACTATATTTGATGACAATACATGCATACATGTACAACTTGTATATAAATCAATGATTCTTTCATATGTGCGTGCAGAAATTATATTGAATGCGTATTACTAATTGTATTATCATAGATCGCAATACGATTGGAACCAGCTAACAAGTTTTGATTATTTGATTTACCAATTTACATGGTTCTGAAAATTTGCCCGTTTTATCGTATAACATGGAAAACTAAATAACAATACGCGCTATAGAATGGATCCTAGGACTCTTTAGGTAATTATATGAAATTATACAAGCCTGTTGTATCTGAGTTTAAAGCATGCCCCGAATTTTATTCGATATGCGCCTGTAAACTTTGTGATCTTGCAATTATTCAAATGTATGTGTGCATCCAAAGCTGTTTTAACTCGCTCACTTGTATATAGATATGAATTGGGTTTAATTTGAGGATATAAAGAAAAACTGAATCATGCCAGAGTATCCGTTTGTTTGGCAATGATCCGTAAAGGCTTTCAAGCCTGCCTTACTTTCTGTTTGCATTCACTTAAAAGCATTGCCAATTTACCACTTAGGCCTCTCTGTGCCTTTTGCTCATCCCTGGTCTAGGATAGGAGCGTGTATGATTTATGTCACTTTAGACCAGATTTTTTGCAGAATGAAGGCGAAATGTTGACCACCTCATGATCCTCATCTAGCTTTCGATCGAAGGGTGCCAATATATTTGAACAGGCCGTGCAGCAGCGGCTGCCCCTGTACGCTAGCAATCACTGCTTAGTCACTAGTGCGCAGAGCAGCCGCTAAAGGGGCACCTATTAAGTTACTTTAGTTAGTTTATGGGATCGATTATTCTCACATTTTCTTTGCTTCATTGCTAAGAAAACTAGGAATAAAATAAGTCTGAATACGTTCAGTGATTAGATTGTTGCAAGTTATGATTAAATGTACTGTATGCATGGTAGTGATTTTTCTGTGCAGTTTTCCCCAAACTATATGCATTTTAAACACATTTTTAAAGGAAATACAAAAATTCATGTGATATGAATACGAATTTAAGCAATTTAGCTTTTTATTGCAATTTTTGGTACGTGATTTTGAATTTACTGCGGTTTGAATTTATTTAACGAAACGAAAGATAATTTCAAAGTTTATACATGTTTACTTCAAGGGCATTTCCGCCAAAATAATTAAACGATCGAACGATGCTGGGAACGTACAGTATATTTTTGTCGATGTCTTAACAAAACTTAATATTTAAGGTTGATTTGAAAATACTAGAGAAATTGAACAACTAGACACAATACGACTAGAAAAGAAAATGAATATCCATATGCCTATATATGTAAAGCCTATTTCGAAACTATAGAAAAAATAAACAACAATAAAACAATTTCATTATGCATGTAATTCAAACCAGGTCTATAATAGCGTTGAAAAAGGTTTCAACTAATTACTGTTCTAGTTAACAAATTAAATTAGTGGAAATTAAAATTAAATTGTGGTTTGAATGTATAGTCTGTAGATACAGTGTCTTTAAATGAAATACGATATCAATTGCATCGCATTTGTCATAACATTGCGTTAACTACTTACTAGTACATGTTATGCGTGCATATAAGTGTGCTAATAAATTACCTATTAGTGAAACACGTATAATTGTGATACAATTTTACAATACAGATATGTACAATTTGGGTTAATTAGTTATCGCGAACTCCAAATTCTCTGTAGTACTCAGTGCGAGTTTATGGCAAATTGAAGACTAAATCTTTATCCTTATTTAGGTCAAATATTATTGATACTGATCCTTGAAATGAGGCAAATTTGTTCTAATAATGTTGTCATTGAGACCTAATCAAATACTGACTTATTTGAGAAAAGCAACATGCAATGTAATGTAATCTCTCGCTGAGCCCCGATTATGCGATTGCCAACTGAGGTTTTCAAAGGCCTTTTTGTGGGCTTTCTTTTATCAGTCTTGCTCATCTTTCACGCCGTGCTTTCGGTCCATCCCCTATTCGGATTTGTTTTTGACCAAATATATATAGAGGACACTGAGAGATTGCAATGAAGGATTTAAATTGCATCTACTCATTGGTTCTCACATATCTCCACAGATGTCATTTTCTTATAGAGAGCGAGAGCAAAGATTGGACTATTTTGGCTATAGTTTTCTGAAGTGCATTTTTGTTACAGCTTCTATCAAAGCAGTCTCGCGCAATGTGGTGCAGCAACTTTTACCAACTTTAGAACTAAGTGATGCATGAAGAAAAGCTGCGATGCATTATAGGCTTCGGTTTACGCAGGGATTAATGGTCATTCTTCAATTTACTGGATTAATATCGACTTTTGGTACCACGAGTCAAGCTTAACGCATAACTAAACAGCTGCTGATGGAAAGAAGATGACACATTTGATAAACATGGTGTGCCCATATTGTATAAAGATTGGAAGTTCCATGCGACAATGTCACCGCAACGGGTATGTGACTATAGACGGTATTTCACTGGGTCGAAATCGAAAAAATTGCCATGCATATTTCGTGAAAACGTTTGCCATTAAAGAGCTACTCTATTAGTTTAACCTATAATTTGTGCGCATTTATCGAATTTTAGTTTTAACTATTGAATTCAAAATGCCGCCCAGGGCTATATTAGTTAAACCATTTTCAGAAAAAGTATTGTAAAACTGTGAGAATCCAATAATTTGGCTACTATGTAAAGGCTTATTTGAAGGCTGCTATATCGTGCTTGAGCCGGTTTATAGAAAAGACATTTCCACAAATTTCTCAAATTTATAAACCTTGACATAATTATTGCGAATCTGGCTTAATAAGATGCAATTAAATTGTGACGTAACCACAATTGCAATCAATTGCTTACTTTAATATTTATCGAAATTTGATTTGCTGGCCCTTATAAACCATTGTTCCTTTAATAAATAACACTGATTGAAGTGCATATTATATACATGTACGTAGCGCTAATTGTCGTCAAAGGTCCAATCACTAGCATGCTGTTCAATCACTAAAAATATAGTAAATTTCGAAGAGTCCTTAAAAGTTGCTTTATAAATCGTCTATGTTTTAGCTTGATTTAAATCACTGTTCCATGCAACAAATGCTTTCCAGACCCCTTCATAATTACGCACATAACGCTCGTCAACTCTGCAATGAATGGGGTAGTGGGGGAATTAATGCAATTTTAGTGAATACCAATTGATTGACTGAAAATCATTGAAATCGAGCGCATTCCTTGGAAATTGAACTTCGTGAGGCTTTTACAATTAATACGTTCCGGCACTTTAGTGATATCTATTAAATTGACATCAAAATCAAGATTATGAACAAAGAATGCCGCACTATTGAATAATATTCATGCCGATGAATATCAACACGGTGCAAACTTTTTAATATTATCTGAAGATGAACCTTCAAAGTGCTGGGGTGAATATGCTACTTTACAGTATACTTTGAAATGTGGCAATGCTTACCAACTTATACATATATATATCCGCAATTTGCAGTGGTCATACCGATAGGTAGGTCCTTATGACGGCCATAAATCTCATAACCTGCATTACAGTAGTATTAAAAAGAATTAATCACGGGTAATGCTTTTATTTAAGAACGCTTTTTTCATCAACCCAAACCTATTTGGTCGAAATTAACCATATCTGGTGAAAATTTTCAATTTTGTATTTTATCGTGGTACCTTCGCTGAGGCATATTTGTCACTTACATGGTATATGTATATGCTACATGAATTTGTTTTGGAGGTTTTCCCTATTTGTAGACTAAAAAAACAGTTTCTGGGAGGGTCTGTTTTCAATAAGTTGTCCTCATTTTGGCATCTGCAGTACACATATGCAGTGTATAAGAAAGGATTTTTTTCTTCGCTAGATTTGCGGGAGAACAGTACATTATATGTTCATTCTAGTAATATGTTTAAATTCATTAGCATTTGTTTTCGACTTAATCCATTTAAATTCATCCGCATTTTAACTGTATTCCAAGGGGAATACGCTTAGAAGCACCATGGTAGGCGGGGTCGTAACCATAAGGCACGAAATATGGCAGGGGCATCACTATATAAACATATTTCTGCCGTAAAGATTCATCTACAAAAAAATTTATATTTAATTTGCTTGTTGGCAATTTATGTAATTAAGTCGCGGCAATTTTGTATTGTTGCCGGTTTCGAAATTGAATAATTTCTTCTGCCCCTTAGAAAGCGTCGTCACTGGCGAGCCTGTTGGTCAACCTTCGCAAAAGAGTTATGTATGCACGAAAGCTAGAAAAACAGCCAACGTAAAAGTGTACGGCTATACATTACAGGCCATTGCAAAGGCTATTCAGGGGACGATATTTTCTGTTCCTCGAATGAAATAATTATAGATTATTACTATTGATGACTGATGCATTTTCCGCCGTGTCCTTTTAAGGTTGAGATTGCTGTTAATTTACTGAGGCTCTACAGTTTCATTCCTCTCGAAATAAGCTTATGTATATTTCTATTTATGCACGAACAGGTTATATACAATGTACTCCACATTGGCTATCATTAGCAACCTCTATCCTATTAGGCCTAGAACCACGCACGTGGCCCATGCTGCGATCAACCGGTAGGTCAACAGATTATTTGATGCAGACCCTTTCATGCATCATTATCGAGTAATTCGGGTTCTAATCCACGTTTCAAATGACAGAGAAGCACGGTGTAGTTTTCATCAATTTGCAATCAGCACCATATTGTTCGTTTCAATGCGTCTATGAATCCCGTGCTGCAGTTTGATTTCTCCTACACAAGTAACGATTGACGCATTGGTCGGAATTATATACTATATACAGTAGCCTATATCCGGCGGATTATATTCGCAGGATTTTACCCACACGCAAACGGAGTTGCTTATGTGGTGAGTATAAGTGCGATTTCGGGCTCTTTGGTGGAAAATCTAAATAGAAGAAGTCATGAGTGCCTGGAAGGTTGTAAACTGTACACGTTGGATTATATACTTGTGATTTGCTTAAGGTAGGACTAAATATAGACCGCAAATGTGGGCTCATGCATGTCCAATGTCATGTGAAAAGGCATTGAGAAATGTTCGAGAAACGTCCACTGGATTTCTCTTCATTCCATACATCTGCATTATGTAGGCCTACATCTCGTACATGTAGTATGTGATAGCCATGACTGTGCATTGCATTTTAAAGAATAAAAGTATTACGTAATTTATTAAATTTGAGACATTTTTCAAGAAAAGAGCAAATTTGGACCAATTTATTAGAAAATAGAAAATTTGAATAAATTGAAATAATCGTTTTGCATACGGAATGGAGTAAATGGCGTTTTATTTCACATGTGCCAGCACATTATTACATTTATGAAATTTTGCTTCAAACGTAACAGCTTTGCATTGAATAATGGAGGTGTTTAACGCTATAATTTTTTTTTATTTTCACACCGTTCTAGTAGGGTAAATGTGCTCATTTTAATATTTGGTTTTGAAAATGGGTTCTGGAGAATTTTGAATTTGGCGAATCTTAAGGGTAACCGTATAACGTAACGTAACGCATCAGCAGAAGTCGGCAATCGCTGCGGGCCGGATGGCCAAATTACAAGCGATTAAACCTTGGCATATAGATAAAGGTTTGTTAAACCATGTGAGTCAGCCAGTCCTTAGCATCAATGCTTTCTAGAAATAACTTTTGCATTTTTAGGATATTTTATGGAATTTTTAATGAATAATTCCATACATCTCTACATGTATATGCAATATGTACTTGGGCTTCATGTAGCACAGCAAGCAAAGATGCTCGCTAAACAAGATCACTAATTATGTATTTTAACGTACATTTTTTTGCAGTTTTAAGTAATATTATTAAACAAACGTGATGGCAATCATTTTCGAAATATTTAATCACAGAATTATTAATGGGTTTGACTTACTTTTCTATACAAAATCGGTTAAGAAATGCCATTAAGCAAAGGGACGTCGTAGACGAAAAGTTCGGCTAAAAAACTAAATCACACGTAATTAATTTTAAAATTAAAAAAAAAATTAAGAAATATAAAAAACAAACAAACTTGCTTATACTTTTCTTACTTTACTATGTAATATGTGCTTATAAATTCGACTTTCAAGTGTAACTTATTAGTTTATGGATTTGGTCCCAGAAGCTGGCACGCATGTTATTTTCTTTATTATATATTTTTGGGAATACATAATTATTATGCTACTATTTATGGTGGGGCAATATTATGCTATTAGCGGGCCGGACAACCAAATCTATAGGAAATACAGACCAAAGGGACAAAAAAGTGCTCTACTTTTGTAAAGCCACGGAAGGCCTTAATAGTATCGCTGTTTTATGCAAGCATCATCTGCATTTTAAGGTTTCTTTAGAAATGAATGTGAGCAGTGATACTTACGCTGTAGACGACATTATTTGAAAAAAACTATATGTATATTACCGATGATGGAATTTTCCCTGCATTTAAAAAAAAAATTCGGCTAAATTTATTCAGGGAACACTTTTCGATAAACTAGCGCTCCAATCATAGACTTTATTTCGCATTTCCATATGTATATCATTTTGTTCGTGGAAATGACAATTCGGAGAACTTCGTGGACAAAACAAAATTGGAGAATATACACTTACATCACAAATAATGACTTTGGTTTTCTTCTCTACTCATGATTTGTTTAAAATTTGTCTATTGTATTAAAAATGTCATTGTAATTGATGGCATGAATGCAAGTTAACATGCATCAATAGCCAGTTCTTATCTCATCAGAACTGTTAGATTAGCTTATAAGGTCCTTTATAACAACGCGTTTACTTTCATTTCGAAATTTTCAGTAATCTAATATGCAGTTATAATTTATTAGGAATACCATGATTTCACTTAAGAATTAAAAAATATAAATAGGTGAAATTGCAACTTTACGAAGTATTTTTATTGAATAGCTTTCGAACCTAACCGAACTCTTATCGATAATATCTATACAGCCCATGCATGTTTCAATATGCATATAATGCGTCATTCGCGTGGGCTCCACCTTGCCTAGAGGATGAAATGGTCCCCAGAGGCATTTAGCAGCCCATCGTGCCTTTAATCGTACAATTTATGAACCTGCCTACGATGGGTCAACAAGTCGGCGTCTGTGGTTTGCATTTCCCTTCATCTCATAGGGAGATTTGGGGGGCCTTCATTCAACAAACGATCTGAGGGTTGAGTAGGACTTGCATGCATGGTCTCAAGGGAGATTCCTGGGGCAAAAACAGTGCAGATAGCGCGCATGTATTTGGTCCGAAATCTGGAACGCATGCGATTTAATGGGAAGGGTGGGGAAAGACGCCATGTTTCGAAATGGATAATATATATATATGTTTTTAATGATTGCGTGCTTTTGCAAGAAAATATTCAAGCTCAACGAAGTAAAAAATGTAGATTTAAAACTGAGATTTGTCAAAACGTTTGAGATTATTTTAAAATTCTTGAGCAAATGTTTGAGCGCGACTAAAGAAAGGAAAATAAATAAAATAAAAAAATTCAAAACTAGTTCACGTGATTCATCGTTTCGGAAAATTCGGATGACTTTGCTTTTAAAACATCAAGTTTGAAAAATCAGGGATTGTGATGTGATTTATTTAATTTAAGGAACATGTTTTACTACATTATTCCTACATGTACTTAGAGAACGTGTAGGTTTATTGTATGCACTTTTTGCTTGACATAATAACATCAAGAAAAGAAATACAGACTATGAATTTTTCAAGAAATTGGCAAGGGCACCTTATGCTTACACATGCATATGTTTCTCGAAGATGCATGCAATAGAATTTTCTGAGAAATGATTAGCTTAGGGCCGGTTGCACTAACAAAAGTTAAGCAAAACCTAGAGTAAACCTCTATATTTAACCAAGGAAAAGCATTGCGCCACAGCAGATTAGTAGTTAACCATGGGTTAACGTTAATCTAGCCTAGTAAGCAGGGTCAACTTAAGGTTTGTATTATTATGGAATTTTTCCAGTACTTCTAGCTGCAACAAGCAATCTCCGTGTTCATTATACTTTGCGTTAAAAATCCCTATAGTATAATGGTGCAACAAAAACCAAAAAACCTTAACTTGTGGTTATAGGTAATCCCAGGTTATCTAACCTTTTATTTAACCTATAATTGTGCAGCTGGCCCTTAACAGAAGCCAATGTGCTATTATGAGGATATCAGGATGTGCATGTGGTAATAATAATGATAATTTAATTGTATAAGCTTGTGTTCACAAAACTCTTCTTTTGATTAAGGTTATATCAAAACTGTTAATTGAGGCGTACGTAATAACAAAAAGGGACTTCTTAAATGATATAAGCTTATATATACTAAGAAATATGCTTTAAAGCTTCATTTGTTAAGTTTAAAACACTCGGATAATTCGAACGTATTTTCATCATTTTTCTCTTATATCTGTATCATTATTCTATTGTGCCATGCATGGTATACAGTGTATATGTATACAATATGTGCACGCAGGTTATTATAGCATGAATGATTTTCAAAACATCAATTCAGTCTCCTTGCTTATTGGTAGGGGTTTCTGAATGATAGAAAAGCTTCTAATATTTTTTAAATACGTGGCCTTGCACGGGTTTACTAAATTGTTGGTATGACTGTTTTACTTTTTGCTACATGAACGTATTGTAGGAACATGAATCATGCCCCTGCCAGTGTATAAAGCAACTTTTGGAATTAGTAGCTCCAGCTAGTCCTGCAATCATGATTTCCGTAAAGTTTTAGGTCGCCCATGACTGTTTCAGAAGCTTTGATTTCAGTGACTACTAATCGCAATTGCATGCACCAACTAACGACATACAGTGTCACAAGTTGGGTCCGACATAACGCCCATCAATCTTGTCATTTAAAACTCATCAATCGTACGTGTCACCCCGCAATCCCAGATAAGATGCCCTGCAGAGCAAATTCCATGACAAATTCTTCGAGGACGCAATTCTATGGAGTAAAGAACCATCAAGATAAGATAAAACAAGCCCTCGTATATGGAGCTGCACAGGCCCTAGACTTTATACGGAGTATGCAAATCGCCACATATTGCGTATACGATAGCAGATGCAATTGTCATTCGGGGCCTACAGGCGCATGGCACGGAACAGTTTTTTTTTTATCTTGATTAGACTGACAAATTGCACGCTGCCTTGCAATTACATCGCGCCAGTTCGCCCCAGTCGGCCTTTTTGCTTGGAGATACTCATCTCTAACTTTCAATTAATTAATAAAAATTCTGGTGCATTTTTTCGTCCTTCCTGAAACGCTAGTTTAGCCGAGTTACCAAAGCTTATAATAGCATTTTTTTTTGTATATAAGTCAGATCAGCATCGCGCTTCTATGACTCCGGGATTCACTTCGAAATTGTTTTAGGAATAATTAAAATGATTCATTAAGTTGGATGCACGAAGTAATTTTGCCTTTCGTCTTTCTGCACTAATCCAATCACTGGCAAGTACCACTCGCGTCGCTTGACTCCGATTTGAACCTCTTAATGCTGTACAAATTTGATCATCTCAGTGTAAACAATGTTCTATCAACCTCTATTACTGCCACTCCATTTGTGCTCCGTAAAATTAAATTGAACACCATCCCTCAAACCTATTGACAACGTTGCATCCGGAGCGCTAATGCACGACCACGTCTACGTGGCCCTTTCAATTACATTTGTATTTAACGCAGACCCCTCTTTTTATCCCTTGGTCGTGCATAAATGCCCCCAAAATCATGCGTCGGGATCCTGCACTCGCAGCACTAAAATTGATTATCTTTTTCATCGCTCACTTTTATTTACGAGTTAGGATGCATTAGGCCTATAATCCTGCATGCGTCTAGCTCCAATTGTGCCATACATATTAAATGGACCTGAACTTCAGTTATAGGACCAACGTGAATGCATGTACCAACCGAATTAACGCGCGTCATCATGCGTGAATGCTGTTCGGCTTATCCTAGTGAAAAATTACTTAAATTGGTGAAATTCTGTTGCGTTTATTGAGTTTGACGTCGTGTTGCGACGCAACTTAGGTGACCATGTAAAAACGCTCGAATAACTCAAAATTATCGGGATTAGTATGTGCTGTATTCTGAACCAAACATCCGGTTAAATTTCAATTTAAAAAAAAAATTACCTCCTTCTGCTCAAGGAATTGCTGACATTTATATAAAAGCTAAAGAATGCTAGGATTGATATCAGTTGCTCCTTTTACAAAATTATTGTATTTCAAAGGATGGCCTTAAACTCGCAGCAATTCAGTTTGGCAATAATCATGGTTGCCATCTTAATGTGATGGTAATTGTTGAATAAATTGGTCGATGGATAACAACCCCTCTACCACATGACAAAGCTTTTCCGACAGTAGGGTACCTAATTGAATTGAAATGAATTGAATTGTATGGATCTAAAAATATGAACACCAACTTCCGTTGACGATGTCTATGGCATGGTCCCAAATGACATGATACCCTCCGTTGTTGCTTAATTGTTGATATTATTTATGAACACCAGTTGACAATGTAACTGTGTAATAACAGTCCAACACTCTGAGTTAACCAGCAGGCTTATGCTTGAGAGCCATTATTGTATTGTACTCTTAAGGGGCATGATAAATTCATGATAAACAATGAAGTGATTCCAAAAAACATTTAGCAATACAAATTTGTCCACAGTCTTGTTTAGTGTCTTCTGTATTTTTATAAGGACACTTTAGATCTCTTACTTTTGACGTTTAACAATTTAACTTTATAAGAATAGGGCTCTTCCAATAAAAGCGGTTGCCTTATATTGCCTCTATGCATTGTTAGGTTACCAACTTACGGGGGCCAGCACATATAAATCCATATATCAATGAAAATACTTTCAAAAACTTCATATTTTGACACTGTCAAAGATTTTTTGCACAATTTATGCCACGACGCGTTTCGTCCACGTGCTGGACGCGTCGTGGCATAAATCGTGCAAAAAATGTTTGACAGTCAAAATATGAAGTTTTTGAAAGTTTAATTCACTCCTGTCACATGATGATGTTTACCTTGATTTAAAATGTATAAAAATCACGTATTTCAAGACTAACACTACCGAAAATAAGTTCCGTGTGGAGTTTCAGATACAAAACCAATGCATTTTGTTCCATGTGTTATTAATAATGGCATATTTTTCCTAAAATCCCAGCTCTGTACCTAAATGCTACTCAACAACCTGGCTAATTAAGCTTAACTCTAGTATTTAAACTCAAACACATTTTAATCCATTTTGCTGCAGTTTTAAATATTTTATTTAATGTAGAAATCCGTCGTTCCTATAAATTTCTAGAAATACTGTACGTGCACTTAACTTATTTTAAATATAGTATTTCAGCATTTAATTCAATTCAATCAGTACCCTACTGTCAACAAGGATATGGCATGAGGTGGAGAGAGGTGGTAATCTATCAATCCAAGTTAATCTAAGGTTACCATATCGTTTTTGATGGGCACAACATCATTGCCAAACTGAATTTCTGTTCGCTTAAGGCTATCCTTTGGAAAAGAATTCCAACGTCTTTTGCATGACATGCTGGAAAGAAGACCAATAGTATGGATCCGAGTAGGCTCGGATTTCCATAACCATGGGTTTGAATGTATGGTTCTGCCACCACGGTGGTTTCGTTAAGGAGATTCCATCCATCAAATTAGAATTTCCATGCAATTTAAATGTTCCAAAAAGTCTCATGCATTGAGTCTTCTGTCATGATCGCAGAGTCTCCCTCTGGAGTCTCTTGATCGTTTGGGAAACGCCAGTGACGTAAATACCACTGTTGAATCTAGCAGCTCTACGCCGCACTATATCGAGCATTCATACCGATTAGATTATATCATATTTAATTAAAAATTTGAATAAACTACAACTCATAAACTTGAGCTTGCGACTGAGACACATATATTAATAGGCCTACTAAACATTTAATGTCGAATTTCACTGGATGTTTAATTTTTATCCAAAGTTACAGACATAAGGATCTGAAACAATTTAAATCAAATTAAGTTCTAATTTTATTGAAGTTATCGTTATTTGCTTGTCTTATAGATATTTAGGTAATACAGTGGCTAAGTCCATGCAGTATAATTGAAATGTCCATCGTACGAAATAGCTGATTTAAGAGATACTTTCTTAAGGAAAACAAACTTAGTCAAACTAATCGTGCTATCCAGAATTATTGTCGTTATTTTAAGATTGGGATGTATGAAACTAGAATGTTACTAAATATCTGGATATATTTTAGTATTGAAATAAAAGGAAGACAGTACATGTTCAAACATAAAAATCTCAAAATTGTACGTCTCTTTGATTTTGACGTGTAATTCATTTATCAAATCGGTAGTCCTCTCTTATCACCACACACTGCCGTCCAAAATAGGTTTAACGTTCGAGGTTTAATAACTATTACATAAGTTTGATATTTACATTTCGTCAAAACAGGTTTCTTATTTACGCGAGGGAGTTGCAGCTTTACACTCTTTTTTCTCAAAAATAGTCTAGTGAGGGTTGTCACAGTTTTAGGGCGTTTCTACCTACACTCTGACATTTATAAAATTAACTGTAGGCTATTTTTGTAAATCATTAGATTTTTTTTCGGGGCTGAAAGTAAATACAGGTGATAATAGACTGTCTTATAGCATTCCAATAATTTTGTGTTTAATTCGATCTTCGGCTAAAATAGTTCTTGAAAATGCTTTTGCTCCGATTAAACAATGGTCACATACACATTCTGGTTTTAACAAAATAAATTGGAACATATTGTCCAAGCTTAAAAAGATACTGAATTACTGTATAAACCAATGGAAGTTCTGTAAACGTCATTTACGCCGCATTTCATTTCTTTATTTACTGAGTAGTTCATAAATAATCTTAAAATTTATAAACGAGTTCGCCCATGATATTGGGTGGGTTGAGAATAGCAGTTCACAAATGCAACACCCATGCATGGGCCACGCACGAAATCTCCAAATGACAAACCTTGTGTCTATCAAATTCTCAGAATAGCAAATGCAGCTGGTACATATACACTGCATATTGAATTATTTTTGGTGGTTATTTAGTACAGTCTCTGGATATTTCTCTTAAGTCGGTTGTAAATGTACACAATTAAATTAACATCTAAAATGATATATTTATGATGGAATAATGACTTTTACTGATATTTTTTGAAAACGTTTCGTTACCCAGAATAAGCAAATGACACCAGGCAGACTTCATAACACTTTATTTATTTTTTACATAGCCCATCATCCTTATTCAATTCAATTCAACTCAGTACCCTAGAAGCAGCAAGTGATATTTTCAGCAATACTTTTATTGAAAATCGATTTATACCAACTTATCTATTTGTCCAATATTATTTTCCTTAATAAATATTTGATATTGAAATTTTTAAATATTTTATTCCAGATTATTTCAAAACACGTAATTTTCTATCCATCCAAATGACCTTCAGTGATTATAGGTTTTACTGATTAATATTTACAAATAATGGAAGAATTAGAAAGCGATCAATTTAGCATTATTTTTTTCTGAAGAAGATATTAAGAGATGAGTAGTAGCCTTTTGTTTATTCTTAAAAAAAACATCATGAGAACCTTATCAGAAATGAACTGAAATCAATTTTTGAATAACCAGCTTCGCAAAATCTGCATTCTTCACGTTAACGATTGTGCCACGAATCTTGGTTCCTATCGTTGATTCCTCAATAAAAAAACCACCCAAGAAAAAAAGTGTACTGGATATTTGAAGAAGTTAAAAAAGTAGCCCTGATCACAAATCTTCACAGGTCGAACGTTTTCCCACCATTTGACCCGCACTATTTCCTCCACGGTCTCGGGTTCCCGATCTCTGACTAACTCCTGATTTTTTTGAGAGCCAGGGTCTGACAGCTGATGACGGCCGTCTCACATTCATTCACGTTACATAATCGTTTTAATTGCGAAATGAATACCCCTATAAAAACTGACGCGCTAAAAAGTGTGCCATGTTATCTAACCCCTGCCTGGAGGAAATCCTATATGGCGTTCTCTCGTAGGCGCGCACAGCCTCCGCACAAACGCATTACCAAATTTGGTATGGCCTGAATAGTGATCACGATAGAACTTTCAGCCTCCATCTTGGCTTCTTAGGAGCCCAGCCGATCCGCCAAATCAGCGCCGCGGCATTGCACGAGCCTGTCGTTTTCGTTTAATAAAACAGCGAATGTGTCCAACACTCAGAAAATAAGAAAATCGCGGCCAGATCGGTGTTTTTAACTCCGCGCTTTCGGATTTTCAAGGTGGGGAGGGGATGCCAACAGCCGCCTACGTCACGCGTCCAAACTTCCGGCTGACGTCACGCTCGAGGAGGCCATCTTTGAGGAGGGTGTGCCAAGCGTTCGGTGAAAGTGAAATCGCCAGTCGTGAAACGGTGAGATTTCTATGGGAAGAGGATAGTTTGATAGCGTTTACTGAAAAGGTATGACCATTTTTTCTCTATTATCTTATTCCACATCGGTCTAATCTGCTTTGTTACCTCCACCTTTGTTTATCGGGATAATTGCGTGCCCGTGATAAGCAGTTTGAAGCTTTTTGCCAGTGCGATTCGCTGTGACAGAGGTCGCGAGCAATGCCGAAGGCGAGGGACTCGTGTCTTCGTTGGTGCACTTTAGATCGGGACAGCGTTTTTACCCTCGCCTGCCTCGCTGAAAATCACAGCTTGTCGGCGGAGTCTATCCTCCCAAGAGTTCTCCGTCCTGTTTACGATCGCTGAACACAACCGAACCCCAGAAAACGAGCCTGAGTTTGGGCTGGGGCTGGGGCTGCGGTTCGTGAGTCTTACCTCGCCTTAGGCATGAGTAATACTTTTGAATCAGAGTTCTTGAGGAGTTCATGTTCAGGGTTCTGTATCCAGGCGCCCTAAATTAGTCGAAACAAAGACAAATTGTAATACATATGTCAGTCAGGGCACCGACGAGTAAGTATTTTGAATGAGCGGTGTAACCAATAAATTAAAAGAGAATTATTGTACATAAATGCAAGCACAGTATGGAGCCTTAATCACTGCCAGTTAACTCGTGGTGGCACAAATAGAATTTGACGTTTTATAGCATCGCTTGGGCGAAATTTCATCTTTAATCTGAATATGTGATATGTTCAAAAATTGTTCAGGTTACTGTTCGCTGCTAGGGTCTTCTGATAGGTGCTGGGTGTTCCTGAGTTATCAAGTGATCAACCCACCTCAGATGGAAACAGTGTAGCTAGTGTTTGAAACCTAACTTTAATAACAGGCCTAGTTGGGTTTGTCTTAGTATTAAATTCCAAATAACATTTCTGATGAAGCAGCACATGTCATCTAAGCTAACCACAGTCATACTCATGCTTGAATGGATGACAAATGCAAACAAACATCTGAAGTGACCTGTGTGAAAAAGAACTGGAATTTGCTGGGACGAAAAACAATAAATGTAAAGTAGCCACTGAGAAGAACGGGGGATGGTTTCTTAGTGGTTGTGTGTAACATTTTGCATGAGTAATAAGTGAATCACTGATTTCTTCTGAAAGACTTAAGAAACTGATTACAAAAAAATATTTTCATTGTTATAGTTTGTATCAGCTTGATTGTTTGGGTTGTAGGCGCGTCAATGGCATATTATCTAATTAATACATTTCAAACTGACTTTTAATTCATATAGTAAAAAAATAAGTATGTACAAGAGGTGGCAATCACCGAATAATATTGGGTTGATGTAATCCATCAACCCTCCAACCACATGGCATATCACTTGCTGCTAGTAGGGTACTGAATCAAATTGAATTGAACAATTTATGGTCAACTGAAAGTTCTGCTAGACACTGGACTTTAAAGCTATTGATAGATCTGGAATGCAGTTTTTTTGCTAATAACTTACAGCTGTAGGTGTTTTTAATGGATTGATCAGACTTCGTTTTTTAAGATTTGATTCCTCTTTTGTGACTTTGCCGGTGATTATTTGTTTTGCTCGGTTTAAAAAGGGTTCATTATTAAAATCGTTCATACTGTAAGTTATAGGCTAGTTAAAACTAATTTTGACTGCATAGCAGTCTTGTTTCACAGCATAAGAATTTAATAACTGATTTATGTTATGATCTGATGTTAAATCTAAACGTTAATTTCAGCATTTAAGTTGTGTGTAATGAGGCATCTGATCTGATCTGCTTTTGAGCATAGCTCATTGTGGGTTGTAAGTTAAAACATTGCATTTTTACCATTTTCTCAACTTGTGTCATCGTGGCATTTATTACTTTTTTGGTCTCAAACTTGAAAGGAGTTTGAAATTTAGTCCTTATTATAAATTTTCATTTTGATTCGGCTAAAACTTGTTAAATCAATGAACTGCTAGGTCATTGAGTTCCTTGTTTCTCCATCACAGTTCTCGTTGAGACAGGACATTCTAATAAGTTTAAACAGAGCAGAAAAAATTGCGAGTCTCTTGAAGGGGAGAGTGAATTTATTAAGTTTAATGTATAAGTTTAAAAAGGTCAACTGAAGACACGCTGGTAGTGCGTTGGCTTTGCTAGGGTGACATTTCAGCTGGTTGGGGTTCATTCTTGGCAACAACAGTAAATGGAATTTAAACCACTGTTATGATCATATGCGAACTTCGTCTTTTTAACGTTGCGTGTCCCGACAAACGCTGGGAATTTTCACTGTAGTCCAAAAGGACGCTTTCTAATGAAATGGATATTTTGCTAAATATATGCACACCTGTCGAGCTGTAAACACGAATACAAATATTTAAGGTGAAATATTTGCATATGTATATTTTATGTGTACATTTCGCCTACAATACCCTACTTATCTGCAAAAACTTACATCCCAGTAGGTTGTTGTGGACTTGGATAAAAATTGTTCGCAGAAATGCATTTTTGACAAATTATTCTCTTCACGGGTCATTGCATCGGTCTATCTCTGCCTTCGTTGAATGGCTGGAATAGTGAGTCTTACGTAGATTGCTGATATGCAATTGTAGATTTTCAGGTTATTTCTGCGACTAGGTGCTAAGAGAACAACGCGCAGGCTAAGTAGGCTAAATAAATACCTGCCTTATACACACACATTTGGGTTTAATTGGTTAAATGCATTTAAGCCGAATTACATTTTGCAAAGGGTTTTATTATTGCAGTCACCGAGATGTTACTCCTCACATTTGTGACTCATGGCTTTGAAACCCAACTCGGTTGAAGGCCTACTCTCTTTGATTTTCGTAGTTTTTCAATATTTTTTCCTGCTAAATGCGTGGGAAATTCCCTCTAAAATACAGCGCATCGTTAAGTAATTTCCAATAAACCAACCAACCGAAGTACCGAAGCACATCGAACATTTTAAAACTACGCGTATTGTATTCAATCGAAAGTACTTTGCCCCTTTTGTGTTCTCGGCAGGCTTGCAGGTAGCCTCTTCCCCCTTCCTGCCAGGTAGATGTAGCCACACCGAATAAAATGAGGAAAAAGATTTTCAAAATGTCCGTGTGTTGTTTAACATGAATCCAAAAATGTGCAAGTTTCTGGGACATCTGCTCTCGTGTGCGAGTTTATTTTATTTAGGGGTTCTTTTTATACCTTGTTTAGTTGTGTATCACTAAACGTCACTTCTGCGAGCATTCGATGACCTCAAAACCTGGAGGGCTGTGTGCACGTGTGCCGTTAGCATGGCAGTGGTCCAAAGTCGAGAAATAAAGGCAAACCTCTCCTGGGCCGGCGAATGAAAAACTGGAGAGAAGCTCGAAAGAACCGGCGATGAATTTGAATATTTTTACGAGATAATATGCAATTAGCTCAATGAACCTGATGGATTATTTCGCTTATTCGAGTTTTACCGTCACCTAATTGTTTATTTTGTAAATTGGCTCGCACTTACGAGGATTAGCTTTAGAAGTTTGGTCGTAAGCGCGCGTGTGGTAAATCAGTTCTTGGCCGGGTTTCCAATCTTGCCCGTGTTATTTTAAGTAAATAGGCTACCCAAACTAGTGGTGTTGAACTTTCTTGTTCGGCTGACACTCAAACTTACCTCGGAGCACCATGGATGTTGAAAGCATCTAAGATTCTGGGATACTTGGATTCTCTTGACCACTTCTCTTCTCTTGATGTTGTTCATTAACGTTTCTACCAATTGATTTGGAACTAGCAGTCTATCAGGCCATAGGAATTGTAGTAGGTAATGCTTTGCCATCTTTTCATTAGTATCTCCTGAAAGCATTATTGATATCAGAAGCCCTTGAAGTGATGTAGCTGCTGATTAATATGGCTATGCAAGTTGTTGGAAATACACCCAATGTTTTTGTGTTGTCCGAACTAAGGCGAATTTTTGAGCATAACCTTGCATTTACTGGTAACAAGTATCTCAAATTCGCCTTCCGAATAAAATATGTAAGATATGCATGTTGTGAGGACAAGTAGGCAGCGTCGACTGAAGGTGAGGATGAAGGGTCTGCGACAGTCATCTACATGTACCATATTTTAGTTATTTTTAAGTTGTTTTATGGCCCTGGTTAGTTTAGGATCCAACCCTGCGGTTCCAGTATTTTGGTTGTTGTTTACAAAGTTAACACACATAAACTGCGTAACCCCGCTGTTTTCGTTTCATTGTTTTAATATGCACATGGTGATAAATATGAAACCGTTGATATCAGTTCTCACCAGGTGTCCCAGTGCCTCATCTCATATCCATCTTTTTGTTCTTGCCGCAATCCTCGTGGACTGAGGTGAAAATGTTGACGCTTTGCGTCAGCGAATTAACCCGGAGTAATAAGTTTATGTACCAAAAGAAAATATATCAACCAAACGGTTTTATTTTTTCGGCTAAATTTATATACTACATTTCTACCGTTAAGTAAGGCAAGGACGTAAAGTTTCGGATAGGACTTTGAGATCGGTATGCAGGATTTAAATGTTAATACCCTCATAAGAAAGCTCTTGATGTAAACATATATTATTGGGTTAAAATGTCTAGTTAGTAGTTAAGGAAATAGAGTAATGGCCAACTTTTTAATCTACCACACTTTATTTTCTTTCCAAAACGGTAATGTTTATTTTGTCCTTATTTATTTCACACAATGGATGCTTGACAGTATTGTTTTATTTAAATTGGCCGTTTTTGAAACAAATTTGCTGACTGGAGTTTTTGGTTTAAATGGGTTGCCCCACTTTTTCTTCTCCTAATTCTTGGCTTGTTTGGGAATGCAATATTTTACAATTGGTTGCACGCTCGTACATACTGTATATTTCAGCACATTTTTCATGATGTGTGCTGCAGATGACGGTTTAGAATTTAAATACATGTACTGTACGTTTTATTTATGTGCACCATATCATTTTCTTTCTGTTGCAGTCTGTACCAGAATGAGAATGGTTCTTGGCATGCGATTGCACAATTGTTAGGAGGATGCATCATAGCGCATTAAATTAATGTGCATGGCTTATTCGTAATTAGCTAGAATTTTACTCAAGAAAAAACTGGCTTGACTAAATATAATTTCCCCATAAACGCTTATTAAGATCTAGTGGATTTGCATGTATGCTACTGTACATGAACGCTCGACATGTACTTATAGATCGCGTCTTTTGAGCTTGTTTTATGCATGCATTTTGTTAGGATGTGAAAATGACAAAACTATACTTCTTATTGCGAAATCGCAATACCAAAAAGGAAGGCAATTGGGGTTCTTATTACTAAATCTGGGTTAATCATTTCCAAAAAATTCTTTGTTGTGAATTACTTGTTTTGAAACTGGCAAAGTCCATTAATTAATCGCTCCTATTTCACCGGAAGGTATCGTTTAATACCACGTTGATCATATTTTATTTGAACTCATTTTGAAATTGGTAAAGCTTCAAAAATTGATACATTGTATTGAATACCCACAATTTGATCACAGCTGTTCTAGCACAAACAGTTACGATAATTCCAGATTGCTTTTTTCGTCCCTCTTCCCCGCCTCTTTCTCATTACAATTTCACTATGTATTCAAAGTTTCGACAAGAATATTCTGGAAGTGACTGAAATAAGAGAAAAACCTGTTACAGACGATGTGGATTTTCTTTTCTTCCTACATGTATATGATATGCAGCCATTTTTTTCCGGCACGATACGATTGCGTACTCATTTGATGCCATAATAGCAGTTAATTATGCTTGACCTGAATAATTGAGAGCAAATGATTGCATCGATTTCACGCCATGCACAGTGCTGCTGCATATTGAGGAATTTTTCCTGCTCTTCTGGGTGTATCTAAGATGGTGCAGCCCTTTTATGAAAGTAATCATGCTCCGTGCGCAACGTTGCGTTAAATTCTCCTCAGTCTGCTTATATACATGTACAATCTGAGCTTGTTGGTAGATTACATTTATTCGATATCGGTGAGTTACTCGACAAATGCTCAGTCGATACGACATTCACACTGAGATGTTGGTAATTATTAGATCATTGCGAAGATCGCTAGGAATGCACTCGCTAAATCTGCTGAAAAACGTAGACACATTGCAAAAGCATCAAGCATGCCTAAGATATACGAGACACCAAAGCCTGGTGCACTACTTCGCATTAATTCATTAATATGAAAGATCATAGCTCCATCAAATTCAATGCATAAAAACTGTGAATAGAATAACTCTGTCGAAATATTGATCGATAATGGTCCACAAATTCACGCCTGATAAAATCTCAATTGTCGCTTTGTAGGCCAGCACATTTTTGAAATGCCATCTATGTAATTTTGGCAAAATCAATACACTGCATAAGGCCTTCGCAATCGATGTACCATTTGCCTGGGTTGTGCTTGTATTTACGTTCATGAAATGAGCATTTTAAAGTGAAAAAAATTCCTTTAGATTCTATTTTCTGATCTCCTCAGGTTAACGTGCTTGATAACTTTTGCAAAAAAAATTCCCACAAAATTTAAATCTCGATGTTATTTCCTATTATACACTGGGAAATACTACCATGCAGTACAGTATTATGTAATACAATGAAAAGACTTGTAAGCAAAAAATTCTTAAAAACTAATATTATTTTGAATGTACAGTGTCGAACATTTTGTAGGACTACGTGAATCATCTTCTAGTTATCCTGTATACATTTGGCGAAGTAATGCAATGTAATGTGATTTAATGGATCCTTTCAATTTAAATTTTATTGGGTTTTATTGAATCGTTACGCGATGGTATCTTTCTTTGTCGTGGTTTTACTCGCATTTCAAAGACGCCATGATAAGATTCAAGTAGACTAGATTCTGAAGGTTATTGCCTTCACCACTTTTGCCAGTTGAACACAAAATGTAAATCCATTGACGGGAGTACAAGGCGCTTGTGTTGCCCCTCGACGCACTGTTTTAAGCCTAGGGGTGATTTCGTAAAATGCGAATGTATGGCACCGTCATGTCATGTGGTTCTTGTCACTTCACTAATTATGTTTGTATATACAATGCACCAAGAAGTATTATGGAGGGTTTAAGGTGAAGGCAAACATAAAGGCTCCAGACGTTGGTTGCAAGCCTGTTAGATGTTTGGCTATTGAAATTCAATTGCATTTTAAACTGTAGTAACCTTGGAATTACGGAATTATGCAAACCAATTTTGTTAGCGTAATGCGATTATTACCACTTTAATGGGAAATCGCCGTATTTCACGATTGGGGTGTGGGGAAACTTCCGTCTGAGATTGCGTTGCTTGGGTCTATCAGTTGTTGCGCTAATTCCACTATTTCTAGCGGACTATTTGTACTTTACCGGTACTTAGAAATTCGAACTTCCTTCTCGATTAGTTTTCACAGTTATTGTTGTTTGATGCAGAATTTTACCTAATAAAAGCCCATGTTGGATTTATTTGTGCAATAATTGTTGTTCCCGATTATCGATTATTTTGATGGTTTTGTATCAAAAATAAATTTGTCAAACTACAAAATATGCTCATGTGTATTGTACTAAAGGTATGCACATTGGGTCATCTTGTTAAGATAATTAATTTGGAATGTAATACCGCTAACATATGATTTTTATCAAACCATCGCTTAGACTTTCTTGAATAAAAAGATCACATGGGTATGGATCTCAACTAAAACGCAGAAGCACCTAAACTGTACTTTATGAGCTTTATAATTGTTTGACTGCACTGATGGATATGTGAATCATAGTCACTCATTGTGTATTTTTGCTGACGTATTCATCTTTAGCTGAACTTCACTATCGTCTACTAACGTACTTGTATTTCTCTTGCTTTGCAAAATGTTTCGTTTATGAACGATCTACCAAAATAGGTATCGTAAAACTAAAATCGAACTTTCTTTTGCTGGTAATTAAGTTGACCAGAATTAGATGACAATCAGCTGCGCAGTCATTTGCAGACTGTTATGAAAAAGTAAAAAAGAAATAACGGCTGGTCACAGAAAAAGAAATCATTATTCCAGCCAAGACTGTGCGCTCCATTCTGGAGTATTATTGGCTAGCTAATTACAAATCGAAAGTTTGTTGGATAAAAGGACATTGTCATTCGGATTTTTCTAAAAAAAAATTATGTTTTTTTCTCACTCCGATTCCCCACCGTAAAACACCGTTTGCACTGAACATTGTTGATCTGCGTTGTCCAGATCAACTCTCGTGGAGAGCTGCCAAAAATTCTGTGTACAGTATACCTCTGCATACTTTTTTTTGCGTCCACTGTGGCTAGCGTTTGGAAAATACTTTATTACATTGTTGGAAATACTTAAAAGTAACAAACGTTTGAAGCGGCCTTAGGATTTTTGAGACAAGCCTAAATGATTGGAATTGCATGTGGTTAAAGAGACATGTAACACACTGACACTCTTAACCCGGTGTAAATGTGTGCTTCCAACAGCCTGGATTTGCTGCGAACGTTTTTCACCATTAGTGTTTTCAGTGCTTATTTGAAACGGTTTTTCGTGTTTTTATCTATTCATTGATATGTTATCAATAGACAACCTTGATGTTTAAATCTTTATCTATATTTATTGGCAGCTTATCAGGGCTGCAGTTTTACTTCACTGGTAACGCCGTGTGTGCCTCCTAGTAATTGCATTGGAAATTCAACCGTTTTGCATATTATGCGTAACTCATTTATTCATTACGTCCAAACTTATCACGCTTGTAGTGTTACTCAAATACTTCCGCGCCATCATTTGTCTTGCTAAGTACTGCAATAGAAGGCCCGCACTCGCACAGCAAACATCGTGGCCTGGCAATCAATCCATCTTGTAATGCATATGGCATTATATCCAACGCAAGTTAAATTGTTGCCTTCATTTGTGTTTGTGCAATTCTAAATCTAAGATCTGGGGGTTGCCATGGCTACAAGGCTGGCAAAGCTTTAAAGCCATTCTCGGGTGGTGGGTACTAAATAGGGTTTTTGTCAGTGTGCACTGCACCCGTGCAACGGCTCCAATCAACTTAAAACTCAAAGTAAAATGTGTACATGTAATCTGGTTGTGGTGATTTCGATTGTAACCGGGGACGTGCCTTGCGTTCAATCAGTTCGGACCGTTTATAGGGCTCAGGCGACGGGGGATTTTGTGGCCTATTAAAGCGTGCATATAGTTTGGAATCGATAGTTGTACTGTAAATTGATTGTATTTGACTAGGGCTATGTCCAAACTTGTTTTATTGACTGGAATATGAATATGATCCGTGGCGAAATGAGCAATCCGCGCAATAATAAACACGGAGATGGCAAGGATGCCGAATGATGATGATCCGTCCAAGTTCTTTACGATCCAGCAAAGATAAATTCCCTCGTGCCTGGATTGTCAAGGGGGACGCGTAGAAATCCCTTCGGTGGCTGCAGGTCATCCATCAACTTATATTGTCCTGACATTATGTAATGTTACTGGCTTAGGGTTAATAGCTTGCTAATATAATTGGTAAGGATTGTTCCATCGATCTGATTTTATAGATGTGCAAATTTGCCGTCCTCACATCGTGACTTTGGACTAGGAAGGCATCAGTCATCGTAATGCTCCACTTCCTTGGGCCTTCAGAAATTCAAATTCTCTTTGCGTTTTCGAGTCATTACCACGCTTGGCTTAAACACGAATGGCGCTTAGCGCATTTCGGCTCAGGAGCTTCCTCCGCTGAATGCATTAAAAACTGCCAGGAGGATGTTCCTCTCTGCCATTTGGTCCTTCCTGAACTAGCAAACCGTGCCACAATGCGACGTTGTGGCAACTCAGACGAAACTCCATTGAAAAGAACTGTCATTTTGCTCTCGCGATGGTCTTCGTGACTCAGATGCGGCTGATTTGTCCAATAAAGCGGACCATCGCTAATTGAATAAGCGGCAAATGCTGCATGCGAGAGGGTCGCAGTGTTCAGTTTTTTCCCCCCCTTTTCATCGAGATGGGTAAAATTAACAGGCGTCCTTGCATAAAAGCAATTTTCGTGAGTGAGAGTCGAAATGTATATCCTGTTGACTTTTGAGCGTCAAATTTCGTTTCAGGGTTCGAATCCCACTGACCATCTCTTCATTCCTCCATTTCTTTATTACTCATTGGAAACTTGTATGTATGAATTTGATTATCAAAACGCGCATTGCGTTTACGTTCCAATGCGAATATGCGATGTTTTACACGATTTCCTTTGAGTTAAAATATATGTTAGAATTGCAAAAGATGATCGGAAAATACGAAGGAAAGATCGGCGACATCCATCCGGTGACTGAAACGAGATTTGTCGAACAACTTTCATTGTATCGATCATTGATCGGTTTTCATCTTCACTTATGCACAAAAGGCCATTATTGAATCATTGACGCATTCATTCCTCGCGCTTACGGAAAAAGGCGGCTAAATGCGATTCAACTTTACCAATTCGAGGTAATAATGTGGACTTGTAAAGCATTCATCGAAACAATTACTTGTTTGAATTGCATCCACTAGTAATTTGAACTGTTAAGTGTCATTGAACCGTCATCCAATTTTTATTTTTTGAATCAAAAAAGCTGCTTCTGCATGGCGGAGCAATAAATTGTAGGCCTAGTACTGGGTAGCCCAAATGTAACTATTAAATCAAACTGCTGGAAATAAATCCAGAAGCCATAAAATATAATCGATATAAGATTCACTTTCAATCCCGTTGTTAGAAGAAATCCTACAAAGTTGAAATAAATTTCTTCTGCTCCCAAAAGCTTTTTTCTTTCTCCCCAGATTTTCTGTTTTTCTTTACGCGCACTAAAGTAACGGAATTTCTCTCTATTAGGGTCAGGACAAGTAAATGGTCTCGTAATCCAGGGTCCAGACTATCATTGCGAGGTTGCATCTCTCCGACAATGTTGTCTTTTATATATACATTATATATAGGAAAAAAAAACCATGCAGGGGATTCTAAGTAACCATCTTGTCCATTCCTGTTAGTCTTGAGGAAGTTGTTTTTCAGATAATAATTTGATACATATATTTAATTTTATAAAAACGTGGGTACAATAGATTTTCAGTGTTTCTACATTGTCATTCAGGTTTGCGATTACTTTCATCTGTCAGGGTTGTTGCTGCTTGCTTTTGATATCATTTTAAGCCATATTCTATGCCGTATGAACTATGACTACATGTACACGTGTTTCATAAAGGCACCTTGTCTATTTCATATTAAGGAAACGATCGAAGTGATATGACATTTGATTTTCCCTTATGAATATCATACTTTTTTTAAAAGTTCAATTCAACTCTGCACCTTTCCACCTCATGTAGCTTAACTCCGTCGAATTTTAACGAAGGTATGGCCATAATGGAGCACACTTTTAGCCTTAAGCAGGATGTCTGTTAAACTTGGAATACATGCCCCAACAATCTCGCACTAATGAGAACGTCTCGAGTTTAATTACGATAGGGGATGAATTCGTTATTAGCACACAGACAGGCCACCACATCTTGGGGTTTTCTCCTAGAGACGTCGTGATGCGAGCATTGATTTTAGATGAACGCATACAAGCATTCCGTACACGCGAGTCGTTTCCCTAATCTCTTGGCCATATTTGAATATCTGGCTAAGAAGCATCCGCAACAAAATGAAAAATGGCTCCTCAGTGTCGGGATTCTGCCTTTTCTTCTCAACCCTCCCGAATCAATTACTGGTGAGGTGGGAGGTGGGGGAGGGGAGTTAGAGGGCTCCTCGCATCAATGGCGAATGACAGTTAGGCCCGCACAATGTTGCCAAGCTTAAAACCGATTGAGCAAAGTCGCGAAGTTGGCGCGCTGTGCTGGCATCACTTAATTTGTAATCCGGAAATGGGTCGCAATCGGTGAATTTGCACTTTGTGTTTGGGTTTGCACTCCAATGACGCTCGCGATCTGGCTGGCAAGCTGCATACCCATCCCCTTGCGTACAACTGCAAATGCCTGAGCAGGAGAGCTCATCTCCAGCTGATCCAACGCAGGAAAGGAGAAGGGTGAAAGTGTACGTTGCAAGACCAAAACGCGCCATTAAAGCTGGCAAAAGGGCCAAATTCTATAGATTGACTGAATGTCTTCCGCTTTGGCGAGATGACGAACACTTTTCTCCGAACAGGAAGGAAGTGCAATTGGAGATGGATTTTTTGGAGATGCAAACGCCCCATCAGAGGGAACGCTGCCTGCCTGGTGAATGAGGCATTATGTTGGCAAGGCCTCGGAGCCTGCAAATTCTTCCTGAAAATGCAAACGCAAGGGCAAAATGGACGTTGCATGGGCAATGAACACGATCGCCGCATCGATTTCTTCATCCTTGAGTAAGTGCTCCAGCGCCGATTGGGCTGCGAGCGTTCTATTGTTAGCCAAGCTTTACTGTCCTATTGTGGCGACAAGCGCCAAGTGACTCAACATGGACGACGTTAAACTTTGGAGCCCTGAATGTGGGCGGCGGATCTGTAAAGGGTCTACTGTACTTGCAAACGGATGAAAATCAGCCGAAGAAGCCAATGTAACTTTCTCTGGTTCTTGACGTTTCTCCAAGACTTGTTACTTGAAGCACGAAAGTCATTGTATTCGTGAGTCGTTTGCGATTTGAGTTTGTGTAGGTTCTGGTCATTTTTTTTCTCACTCATTGCAACTGTGATTTTTATATTTCCAAATAATTTTATGCTAGCGGTGATATTTGCAGATTTCTGTAACCACAGATGATTGCTCTATCTTAGCGATTGCAATGAAAGTTATTCTGCATGAAGTATTTAGTAGCGCATTAGGATCTCAGTGGTGAATCAGAATAAACGCTATCCATTCACTCACGATTAATTTCCACTTTGATGTAAGGTTCTTGTAAACTCAATCTGTGAAACATCCTTCCCAAGATGCGTATGCAATCTTATTGATTTATATGAGCATTGGCATAATGCATTTCGTGCGCTTTCTTTTTGCAAAAGCGTTTGCTTTTATCTAATAAGATCACGTTATCGAGATACTTGTGTGTAGATCTACTCTCAGTGCCGTTCCGGTTGAGTGAACGTTAACAGAGCATCGAAAAGCCTACACATGAAATTTGCTCGCCTAACATCGTGAGATAGAACAATGGTGCCCACGGAACAAGTTAAGTTATTCCAGCAACCACCTTCTGTCCAAATGATCATCTTGTGCTCTCGTTATAACTCCCATTATCAGCCAACTGAGTGCATGTACTTAAGGAAGACGTATTTAAATGTATAAGTGCTAATGGTCAAAACCTAAAAATATCGATTGGAGTCTTAATGTTCTTGGTATCGTATATTTCTAAAACCGCCAAAAGGAACCGTTGCAGTTAATCTATGTAAAACACGGCTG